>JAUUEG010422755.1:0-14546 GCA_032361445.1 Panulirus gracilis | reverse complement strand
CTTTAGTCGCCTTCTACGACACGTGAGGAATCCGAGGGAAGTATTCTTTCTCCCCCATCCCCAGGGTTACATACACACATATATATATATATACACACACACACATATTTATAAGGACATTTATGTACATATAAGTGTATGTGAGTGGATAGGCCATTCTCAGTCTATTTCCTGGCGCTACTTCATTGACACGAGAAATGGTGATCAAGTATGATAATATAATGAATAATAATATACTCACTGTTTTTCTGCTACTCTGGGACTTTCTTCATTTTTCACTTTCTATTGTCTTGCACATTATATGAATATCAACCTGTGGTAAGAATTGACATTTGCAGGCTACTTACTTGCCTGAAGACGTTCTAGTAGGAGATTGAGCTGTGTGCCTGGTGAAGTGAGCGTCAGTAAGTGTCCACCATGACGTACACATGATGCTACAGCCTCTGGGAAAGTTAACTCTTCTCCACCAAACCAGTAACACCCATGTCCCACCTGCTCCCACTCTGGTTTACAAGTTCCTGCCAAGTAGTATTTTTAAGGAATATGATCGTTTCATTACTTTTTACTGTTGCCTACCTGATTAGAAGATATATACATAAGTGACTCCTTTGCAGAAGGAACAATAAGGCCCTAAACTGTTTTGTGAAAACCCTTGTACCGCATCATTTTAAGTGTGCTGAGGCTTCAAGGGGATGTAATAATTTACTGATATTGGGGAAGACTGTGCTTAGTTAAAGGAAATCAGTTCAGGAAAATCCATGTTGGGAGATAATGGTGGCGAATCCACATATAAGACTTGCTGAAGATGAAGTCAGAAGAACCTTCAAGGAAAATATTTATATCATAATCTTTCATGTTAATGAAAAAGACTTTTACAGTAACAACAGAAAGGTATAATAAAACTAAAGATATAATGGCTATGGGACAGAGAAAGTGAAATTGGAAAAGAAAAAACCCAACAACATTCATGAAAAAATAGACTCTAAATACTTACAATTGGCAAAAAAATATAAGTAAGGGACAATAACTGACAAACAAAAGTAAATTAATCTAAGGGATGCAACCGATTCATCATTATAGAAATTATCATTATGGAGCCAAGACACTGAACATTTAATTTGTAAGCTATACAAGTGAAAGTGGTGAAATTGATAGAGAATGTGATGCAACTGAAACTGGGATGAATATAAACTGAGTTTCCAGGAAGAGAGAATTGAATATGGGAAATTTCATAAAAGAGTATTAGAAATTCTGTAGAAGCAGAAAGCTGTTGGATATATTTTAAAAACTGAAACAAACTATACATAACAGCTGAAGAAGTGAAAGAGTTGATGAGGCATTTGGAAGTTCAGATAAATAGAATTGTGTTACTTGAAGGAGGAAAGGAAAATGTAACCTTTGCATTAGACATAGGAAAAGTGGGAAGTCATACGAGAATAATATAAATTATCCCACTGAACTGCATATCATGTAAAGAACTGGTAGATTTTTTTATAAACCATGGGAGAAGCTACCTAAGCAGAGGGAAAAAAATCCAAGAAAAGTGAAATGCAGAAAAAATGAGATCTGGCACCTAAAGTGGGATAGCGGGACAAGAGTATACAGAAGTGGAGAAGGATTGATTGCAAATGAACAGGAAATGGGGTTAAAGATCACACCAGAGAACTGATATCAGTTCAGATATGGAAAGCTAAATGAAACTGATCAGGATATAGACTTGTATCCAATATTACCTAAAGGGTTAAACACAGCAAGGAAAAAAGCTGGATGAAGAAGGTTCAGTCTTCTTAAGATACTATTACAATATCAACCTAAAGTTCCAGGAGCTACTGTTATAATGTCAACCTAAGTTTCAGGAGCTACTATTATATATCATTAGAGATAATATGGTAATGCTGCTCCACTGGTCTGATAGTTTATAATCCTTTAGTGATGTGGTAGAGATAGAATTTATGCATTGATGATAATTGAGGCAAACATAAGATGGTGCAGAAGGCATTGAGACGTACCCTGCTCTGAGGAGGAAAGGCTTTGAAAATTGGAATTTTGATAATAGTGGAGTCAGCTGGGAAAAATTATATTCTTAATCTGACCTTTAATCACTTGGCTTAAATATTCTGCATTTTCTGTAAATTTAAAACAAAGCTAGTTATGCCATTCTCTATTACCTTTCATATGATGACCCTATTTTGTCAGTCCTTATAGTCTGCTGCAGTTCTGTGAGGCTTTCTCTTGGATCTTCTCAATGTTCCTCAAACCTTTGGGGTTCAATTTTCTTCCTTGTGAATCCCTCAGTTTAACTTGATTACTTCTCCCTCATTCAATCTGGTATTCCTGATATTTGACAGGGTTTCCCCTATCCAGCCCGTTTTTTAAAAGTATGACAAAACTAGTTTTTTCTGCTCTTCCAGCTAACAACAGTATTAAGTATTAATCTGGGCTGAACTATAACTGGCTTTGGAAACTTGGACGATCAGTGGAGGTTTATCCTCCACCTTCACATATGTTGCCTGTTCTACTCTTCTCTTCTACATCATCATCCCCTAAACCCATGTTCTGCAGTAGCTCAGGTCATTAACCATCAGTTTAATTCTTTTTCATATACCTGCTGCAAAGATATTTTCCATTGATGCTTACTCACACCTGATTGCTACATTCTCTTCTGACTTCTTTCCACTTCGGTATCCATTTTATGTATATGCATACAGGAAAAGATTTATCTCCCAAAAGAAAAACATACTGTAATAAACGCTATATCTGTATACCTTTATCTGGCATATCTTAGCCTGCTTAGGATGCTTGGTAAAAGTCCACAATATTACAGTTATTTCCAACACTGATGTTTAGTGACTTTGTTTACAAACTTCCCTGCCAGTCTTCAGTCGCTAATCATCACTACAGTGATTTATTATCACCTTGTGGGCTGCCTTCACCTTAGGATACTTTCTACATCCTACATTTAAGGCATTCACTTCCCACAAGCTATCAATGGACAGATCTAGCAAAGGAGTAAAACTTAGGCAAGTTGAACAAAGACTGACACTACATCGGAAAAATTGACTTTTGCCTGATATTGTTTTTCAACCTACAAGTAATGATTACTGATCTTTCTGTGCCTCATTAAAATTAAGATTCTAGGCATGCTTTACCATCTGCATACATGCACCAAACACCTATCTTACTAATTTTTCACTTTTTTCTTCACATTAGTTCTTGTCCCTTCCCTATCCTCACAATTAATAAACCTTTAGGAATTTACATTGCAGAGACCAACAAACTTACAGCTAGCCCTCTAATCCCCAAAAACTTGTGCTAAAAATATTTGGGTCCACTGCCAACAAGAGAGGGCTCAAGCAGTAGCAGCACCGGTCACTCCCACAACTTTTGCCCTTCTAACAGACCTGATTCTTTTGCCATTCATTTTACCATTATAAGTAATCTTTCTATTCACTTTTCTTCTGTTGAACACAAACTGACTAATACCTTTCCTAATATCTTACTTCTCTCGCGTACCCAGCTGTTTAGTAGTATTCTCACTAACTCCTATCAAATCCTGAACTATAGTCTTCACTCATCATTCCATTTCAAAGGAGGGATCTGGGCTTATTCCAATACAGGCATCCCTGTTATATACCTCTGGAGTTTTAAACTCCAAACTCTATCATTTGACTTAAGATTTGTATCTCTACTACCACTATTCTCCTTGTATTTGACTCTTGTTAACCTAATTCTACAGATTTTATATCTATTTTTGACTATCTAGATTTATGCCATGAGGCTATCACTACTATTCCCCTGACATCCTTGATCTATTATTCACTTCTAATCCTTTGATCTGTACTGCATAATCTTGCCCTCATCTTGTTAATGTATCTTTATTAACAGCACCTCCTCCTTCCTTCAGCAGCCCATTCATGACACAAATATTGGCATTCTGATAACACAAAATTGCAATTTTTTTCTTTCTTTAGGTAGATTACTGCCTCTCCTTTGGTGATGTTTCTCTACTAAGCATTAAGCAAAGATTACTGCTGTGGAAATGGAATCTATCTATCTATATCTCTGATACCAATTCCCTCCACGAATTTCCTCAAGGGGGTGGTCATAGCAAAAGAGTCTCCATAAATGGTGAATTCCAGTGCCACTTCTTAGCCTTCAGTGCCTCACCCTCAACAGGCCAATGGCAAACGTCAAATCTAATGAAGTTTCTAAAAGCTCCTACCTAATGTTCGTGTTGTCTACTTTTATCAAACGTTTCAACCTACTACTTGAAACATGTTTCTACCAAACCCCCTGCCTAATGTTCCAACTTTAAACTTCTTTGTCCAAATTTATTTTCTTCTGAACAGCTTCTCTGTTTGTACAAGGAATCAATTCATCCTTGTATGGAATAGTGCTCTCACTTCTGGGGTGGTTTTAGCCCTGCATCTTACCATTTTGCCTAAATCAGGGCAAGCGCATAGCGCTCACTGCGGGAAAATCTTGATTTATAAAGAATGACTTGTGTGAGTTAAGTGTTTTCATGTTAAGTGTGACAAGGAGAGGTTTTGTGTATGTAGAAAGAATGCCAACAGTCCATGTGTGGGTGAAGGAGAAAGAAAAAAAGCTACCTGGGTCAGAGGAGTGCAAGTTGACAACCACTGAAGTGATCTTAATACCAAGCCATCTTTCCATTTCCCAGACAGATAGTACCATTAGTATACCTCTCTTGTTGGTGGCTGCCTCTCAACTACTATTTACTGGGAATGGAAGCACACTTAGACTACCTCTTCTTCCTATCTGTCATTCAAACATCCCTGCTCTGAGGTCATTCAAACTGGAAAAACTCTCCTTCCTCCAATATGGTTTCAACCCTGTCAGAAATTATGCTATCAATGAGGCAAAGTATTCCTTCACATAGCAAAGACCACAGACAGGTTTTTCTGGTTCTTAGCCAAAAGTATCTCTTACACAATTTTTGTTGTGCAGAGGAGGTTGGAGGTGGAAATGTGGTGTGAGATGGTTCGATTGAATAAGTAATAAAAAGAGTGCGGTAAAGAATGCAAAAGGAGATATACTGAAATGGTGTGGATGTATGAGAGAATGAGAGAGGAACGGTTGACAAAATGGATACAGTATATGCGTTAGAGAC
Source organism: Panulirus gracilis (assembly GCA_032361445.1). NCBI lineage: Eukaryota > Metazoa > Arthropoda > Malacostraca > Decapoda > Palinuridae > Panulirus > Panulirus gracilis. Next base: position 9,415 of record JAUUEG010422755.1, on the reverse strand, counting down.
CAAATTGGAGATGGAAAGATGGAGTGAAAAAGATTTTGAGCGATTGGAGCCTGAACATGCAGAAGAGTAAAAGGCATGTATGGGACAGATTGAATTGAAACGATGTGGTTTACTGGGGTCAACATACTGTCAATGGATTGAACCAGGGCATGTGAAATGTCCAGCGTAAACAATGGAAAGGTCTGTGGATGTTGGATAGGGATCTGTGGTTTCGGTGCATTGCACACGAAAGCTCAAGAATGGATGTGAGTGGATGTTGTCTTTCTCCACCTGTTCCTGGCAATACCTCACTAACATGGGAAATGGTGATCAAGTATGATAGGAATAAGAAATGTGAGAGGCATACCAATTTAATATGTGAAACAATGTTGGCTTATCAAAGGTCTGAGATATTAAGGCTTGCACAGAAAAAACTTTGTGTTTTTTTGCTGAATCACAATTTAAAGAAGGCATTGCTAAGCAAAAGATTCAAACCAAGTTAAGCTAAAATAACCTGACACCATACTGTGTTAACAGTTCAAAGTGAAGTGATCTGAAGATGCATTAGTTTCAGGTCCAATGCTGATTAATAAAGTTACTTTTATTGCATTTAGAATTGTTCAAAACTGTTAATAACATTGTGAGAAATAAAGTATTCTAGATTTTTTTCATATCTATTTGTCATTACCTGCTTAACTGAGGTAGCTCTAGGAAAAAGGAAAGAAGTGGCATCATTCTCTCACATCCATTCTCTAGCTATCCACAACCAGTCTCCACAAACCTTTCTTTGGTTTCCTATGATTGCTTAATATGTCCTGGTCTAGTCCAGTGATAGCACTTTACCCTCTGTTCCTGTATACTACACTGCTACAATTCACCCCATCTTGTACGCATGATACATACTCCTGCGTGTTTGGGCCCTGAGTCCTCAAAATATTTTCCAATCCATCCTTCAATTCAGTCTTCCCTTCTTGTCCCCTCCACTTCTGACACATAGGCTCCTTGTCTATCACTCCTCACTCATTCTCTCCGTATATCCACACCATTTCAGAACTTCCTCTCCACTCTCTCAACCAAATCTACATTACCACACCCCTCTCTTATCCTATCACTTCTTACTCAGTCAACCCTCCTCATACCACATACTGTCCTCAAACATGTCGTATCCGACATATTTACCCTCTTTCTTACATTATCATTTAGAGACTATATACCTTCAAACATGCTTATCTGAAATACAGGAAGGGGAGGGTTTCCATCCCTCTTTATCCCCCTCTAAGACATGCATAGGATATGCAGGAATTGTTTCTTCTTAATCCCAAGGGATCGAGATATAAAGTACTTCAGAACATTTTTATGGTGTCAAAAATTTTTTCATGTGAAATATCTCTGGGAAACACTGTAACCAGTATACTGTCATACCCAGCACTGCCTTGGTCTAGAAATGGCCTAATGAGATAATACAACGAAGTCAATACATATAATTTTGTAAAAGTAAATTCATTATAAATATATATTCAAATGTATAAACAGATTATATTTTAGCCTGTAACTACTTTTTAAGGTTAACAACAATGGAGGACTTATTTTTTACCTTGTCTGGACTCTGGGTATACTGTTAGGGTAGGAGGGCGGTCAGCAGGACTCATAAAGTAAGAGCTAGGAATATTTTCATAATGAGGGGCTGACCGCTTCTCCAATGTCTTGGTAGTGTTCTCCACAAGGCCAAGACGAGCAAGAGCACCAGTGAGACGGTCATCAAGGCGGTCCATGATGGCTCTCACTGCTGCCACCTGCACCTCCACTTGCTCCTTCCCTTCCATATCTCGCTGTAACACCTCCACCTTCCGACGCAGGAAATCTACCTGTAGAGTGCGAAGTGTTATTCAAAACAGCTGTGAAGAAAATAGATTTTGATACTAGTGAGTATGTGCTCTGAATTTAGTTCTGTTTGCCTGAAAATTATGTAGGACATACATTAAAATTGTGGAACATTTGAACTGAACAGGTGCTAGTTTATGCAGACACTGACACAAACAACTGGAAATTGAATATATTGTCATAAAAATTTCTACATATGGTATACACACTACAGACACCAGCACTGTTAAAACTACTTCCTTAGCTCATTAAATTTTTGGGGGGATCCGCCGTTCTTCATAAATCTACACGATACAATACACAAGGAGAAATGTAGAACCAACTGAGGACAGATTCATAGCTTCTACTGTATCTCCCACATCAATCACTGTGCATCCATTGGACCATGTCCAAAGAGAGTCATATTTCTCCAAGGATTGTCTTAACATCCACCTCAACATCCACAACCTATTCCACAACTTGTCCTAACCTCAACCAATGACTGGCACATCCTCAACCATTGGATTACCATAGAAACAATCTCTACCACCATGGATTCTCACATCCTCCATCATCCATGGACACTAACATTTCTGCAACCATGGACTATTACAGACCATCAAAGACTCACACAGTGATCAGTTCTTTGTGAGCTGTAATACCAGAGTAACCAGAAGTGATGTCAAGAAGTGTAAAAGAAAGGTTGTACAGAAGTAGTGTTTTAGTGAAGCAGTAGTGGATGGCTGGATTAAACTAAACAAGAAATTGTGAATGCAAGCAGTATACAAATGTTTAATAGGCTACTTGGTGGGAGAAAGATTGAGATGGTGCACCACAAGAGTAGAACTTTCCCCAAAATGTACAAATATGTAGTTATATAGACTCCACTACTGTGACCTGTCACAACATGCTTTGCCATGAATTGTCAAGGCTAAACTCACCACATATATCTATAAACTTCCAGTGTACTCTCAATCACCTTCATATTGAAAAGTCAAAATGTTCTTCAACACAAATTCAACTTCTATAATGTGGATTACTATAGCTTGCCTTACTAAGAATTGTTACAAATATGGGTTAATATGTTAAACTTTTGGGCTTTTATATGCACATTACAAAACTGAAAAGCTCACATTGAAAGCATGTTTATTAAGCTTGGCCTCTGTCCTCCGCGATTCAGTAGAAAGACGTTGCATGTTTGTGGACACACCCTCTAAGTCAGTCTCATGGCGACCCAGCTTGTAGAAGATGTTGTTCAGCTTCAACTCATCCTCCTGGAGTACATAAAGATTAAGGTAGACAGGACAGTTAAAGTCATTATGTGATTAATAATTAAGACAGTAATATAAAATAAAACTCATATGAAGATTTTCATCCTGTTTTTGCTTCATTATTTTAACATTTGCACTTTTAGTCTGACATGTATCACGTTTGTTAAATTCCAAACTAATGGGCAACATTGCATGTAGACACTAATAATAAAGAAAAAAGAATTAGCTAATGTACAGAGAAATTAAGAAACATAAAAATAGTCTAAAAGAAAATTCCAATTTTACAGTGCCTGTAGAGACAGGTAAAACAGCATGAGAAGGTATTACAAATAGTGCTACAGGTACACCACCGATTTTCTGGCACTCTTGGCTCCAAAGCCTTGCCGGATTAGCCATTTTACCAGACCAACCGTGGTCACGTAATGATAATTCATCAACACACTTCTAACTCACTAATTATACATCTCCCATGCGTCTAAAGTATACCATGGACTGCTAGAAATTCAACTCAAACAAATATCCAATGTAAATCAAATAAATGAATGAAATACATTATACACCTGCTCAGGACTGAGGTGCTCCTCAGCTACGAGTTTTGCAAATTCGTCCAAATACTCGGCAGCTCCTTCGTGTTTTGCAGACCAATTTTCTTGGCACACTTTAATCATGGAAATTCCATGACGCTTCTTGAATCTTTAAAGCCATCCTTCACTATAGTCACGCTCATGTTGTAATTTAAGTTCTTTATGGAACAACTTATCCTGGTCCATTATCATGCTACATGACAAGTCCATGCCATCATTTCGACGCTGTCGAAACCATTCATTATCACTCGATCATGCTTAATGCTCTTACCATCTTTCATTTTTTTCTAATTGTCATTTGCTTCTTGAAATCGCTGTCTTCATAGAATTTCAATATTTTCTCCCTTTGCTTCTTTATATCATAAACAGTTGACGAACCAGCTTATGCACCGAAACACCACGGTCCATTTTTCTCAACAGTTCTACTTTATCTTGGATCGATATGGACTGGTGTTTACGTTTGACACCACGACTGACACTCTCATATGTCTTCAAAGCCATAGCTAGGGTTGAATTTAAGCAAAATAAGCTAAGAATCTCAGAGAATTGCAGTATCACCACCAATGGTGGAGTTAGAAGAGAATCATCTATGGTGGAGTTAGATGAGAAAAGAGAACCAAGAGAAGAGTGAGGGGATGTTAGTCATCCAAGGTGGATGTACAGGAGAAAAGAGAACCAAAAACAATAACAGTTGCTTTGCCAATGGGACAGCTATGGTGGAGTTAGATGAGAAAAGAGAGCCAAGAGAAGAGTGAGGGGATGTTAGAGTCATCCAAGGTGGATGTAAAGGAGAAAAGAGAACCAAAAACAATAACAGCTGCTTTGCCAATGGGACAGACAGCTATAGTACCATTAGAATGGATAAAAAATGTAAAGGTAATGAGACAGAAGTTATTTGAGGTGCCTTTAGCAAAAGACTGGAAAGACATACTTATGAGTAAATTTTGGTCAGTATCACAATAAACTGACAAAGGCTGCTGGGGCACACTGACTTGTGTACCCAGATAGGGTGGGAAAGCTGGTCATAGTTTAAGACCGATATAAAAAACACAATGAATATGAAAATAAATTGTACTTATCAGAGGGTAGTTTTCCAATTCAAAAAATTACTCCAAATACTCCCTTATGTTTTTGGTTCAGGGTGGTGCCAGTTCATAGAATACTGGTTTTGGGAGATTCAACCTGTACCATAAAAAAAGTTGTCTAACACATAATTCTACCCACTTACATGTGTCTTATATGTCATGTGTTCCACCAGCAGTGGATAACGGTATAAATCTCCAGGCTGAAGTGTTGATAGAGCTGCATTGTCAGCTGGTGATGGTCGGTGTGTGACTTCAGCATCAGGGTCAGTCAATATGGGGCAGGTTGCACGAAGCTTAACAGTAGGAGAGCATAAGGAAGCCAACACTGCACTCAAGAGACGGTCATTATCACGATTTTCTTCTAGTCCCTGAAATGCAAATGTTTTTAACAGTTATAATACAATCTACTGAATAAAATAGGAGAAAAAATTACAAATCAATACATTACTGATTACAGATGCCTCAAAATCTCTATTTTCAGTTACATATACAGTACATACAGCCACACAGGTGTTACTGGACTCCCCCTGCCTGTGATTAAACCATGAGAGAAAAGTCATCTTGACAAGATTTATCAATGTTTGTTGGCAAAAAGGAGTACAATTTCATAAGAAAATCTCATTCCAACAGTCTAACATTTCTTTGCTAATGGAAGCAGTGTTGTCTTGGAGCTGCATGACCTCCCAGAAAAAGAGGTCCAGGAAAAGTTTTAATGTTTTCATATTTGATCACTGATTCCCGTATTAGCAAAGCAGCACCAGGAAGAGATGAATAAAGGCCACAGTTGCTCACATTCATTCTCTAGCTGTCATAAGCAATGCACTGAAACCAAAGCTCCCTATCCACAACCAAGCCTCCCAAACCTTTCCATGGTTTACACCAGCCGCTTCACATACCCTGGTTCGGTCCATTGACAGCAAGTTGACCCCTGTATACCACATCATTCAAATTCACTTGACTTCCGACACATAAATCTTCTTAGTCAACCATACCTCACTCATTCTCTCCATGTGTTACTGTTTCAGTACACCCTTTTCAGCCCTCTCAACCACACTCTTTCTAATACTATACATCTCTCTCTTATTACTAAGTCAAACCATCTCGTGCCACATACTGTCCTCAAACATTTTACTTCTAACACATCCACCCTCCTCCGCAAATTCTCAATTACAGCCTATGCCTCGCATCCATATAATATTGTTGGGACTATCATACCTTCAAACATAACCATATTTGCCATCCCAGATAATGATACCTCTTTCCACACATTCCAGAACCTTCACCCCTTCATCCATCCTATGACTACTTCTGCTTTCAGTATTTCATTTGCTGCCATGTCCACTCCATGATATCTAAAACACTTCACTTCCTCCACTTTTTTCCATTCAAACTCACACCCCAACAAACCAGTCCCTTAACCCTGCTAAACTTAATAACTTGCTTTATTCACATTTACTCTAAACTTCCTCCTTTCACACATTCCTCCAAACACAGTCACCAACTTCTGCAATTTCTCACTCAAATCTACCACCAGTGCTATGTCATCAACAAACAACAACTGACTCTCTCCCCAGGTCCTCTCATCCCCCAGAGACTGCATACTTGCTCCTCTCTCCAAGACTTTTGTATTTACCTCTTTCACCATCCCATCAATAAATAAACAGCCATGGTGACATCACATACCCCTGCCAGAGATCAATCTTCACTTGGAACCACTCACCCTCCTGCCTTCCTATTCATACGTATCCCTTACATCCTTGGAATAAAAATTCTCACTCTTTCTATCAGCTTTCCTCCTACACCATTACATTCTTAAAACCTTCCACATGGCATCTCAATCAACCCTATCGTATGCTTTACCCACATCCATAAATACCACACAAATCCATTTGTTTCTGTAAGTATTTCTCACACTTATTCTCTTACACCTGCTCCCTCTTGGCTTCTGTTGGCACCCGACATACCAACAGTGGCTGGTATGCTGTTCCCGAGGGACTTTTTTTTTAGTGTAATGGCTGCCACAGAACAAAAACCCATGACATAGGTAGACGTCCTGAAAGAGTTTACACAGCACTGCCACCCATAGGAAGCAGAGGAGATGGAGGCTGCCACTGTGTTACAGTCCTAAGACCACCCTTTAGCAGTTGCCCAACTAAACCAGCAAGCAAAGCTGGACAACCTTTGACTCTCAGTTGTTAAGTGGCTTATACTGGATCACCACTTAATGGAGCGAGGGTTTCAGGAGTCGCAATCACACTGATTTGGCAGCTGTTGATTAGAAAAGAGTGTGACGTTCTTTGCAACCCCCTAATGCTCCTGTCTAATATTCCTGCCTCCTACTCCTCACATTTTGCCAAAAGGTACGGATAGTGCATTGCAATCACCACAGGAAAATCTACAGATACAAAGAATGAGTTGTGTGAGTTAAGGTTGTCAAGTGTTATGTGAAACAAGGAGAGATTGTGGACAGAATGCCAGCAGTCCACATGTAGGTGAGGTAAAAAGAAAAGACAGCTATCTGGGTCAACTTAACATCCAATGAAGTGCTGACTCACTATTCAGCTGTCACTAACCCCCCTGATACCCAGGAAGGTAATATCACCCAGGTCAGTGGCTGCCTACCAACTACTGCTTATGTAAACTAAAGTTCTGGTAAAACCGATTTACTTACCACATCTCGTGACAGCAAAAGATCACACAGACAAGTCCACTTCAGCTGACCCGTTGGGTAAAATGCATGAAAACAAGACACAAATGTTTTGTGACATTCATCTAGTACAGAGACTACCATCCGTGTCAGTGGTCCTGTATCTGGAAAATAAAAAAGAAATTATTCAATGTGTTTGATGGTGATGCGACAAATGCAGAGAGTTTGATTTGGGGAAGTATATAAAGTGAGAGGAGGTTGTGAAAGCCTTACATATAATGAATTGTGGCAAGGTGGTTCAAGCTCAAGGCATTACAGATAAATTTCGTAAGAAAGGGGGTGACTGTGTTGTAAATCAGCCAGTTATGATTTTCAATACATGTGTGGATCATGGTGAGGTGCATGAATATTAGCAGAATGTACAAATATTGCCACTATATACAGGCACGAGCGACAAAGATGAATGTCTGAATTACAGAGGTATAAGTCTCGGGAGTGTGAGTGGCAAGCTGTATAAGAGGTGACTGGGGAGTGATATAATGCACAAAGTATCTGATTGGGAAGGAACAATGTGTTTCAGAAGGAGTGACAGAGAATGTGTGGATCTGGTGTTAACTTTGAATTCAAGGAAGTGTGTCAGAAATATTGAGAGAAACAGTACGATATGTATGTAACATTTATGGATTTGAAGAAAGCACAAGGAAAAGGTGATAGAGATGTTCTGTGGATGGTGTTATACATACATGATGTGAGAGAAGATCCACACATCCTCTACCACTTCTGAAACCACACATTAAAGAACTCACCTGCTACAGGTCCAGACAACATACAGGACTTTCAAATAAAACAATATGACCTATTTCCAGTCCAATTACTTAAAGGTATCCTTATGCACTCCTGGCTACACAACAAAGTCCTTAACATCTGGAAACTTGACAATACAACAGCATTTCAAAAACCCTATAACCCATCATACTCCCCCTCCTCATGCTGCCCTGTATCTCTTTTATCCTCAGAATGCATACATTGCAAAAAAATGATTCAAGAGAGAATCAAACAATACAGCCCACTCTCACCCACACAACATGGGTTCACACCTAAACACTTTACCACTACACTACACATTGAGCTGACACAACATATCATATATGGAGTTAACTTACTACAAATACCCTCCTGCACAGTACTAGTGGGAAAATGTATCAACAAAGTATCTGATTCATTCACTTAGATATCCTCACACAAAAAATTGACACAAGCCTAAAAACAATGACAAAAAGTGGTTGGCCAATTTCATAGCTGGCCACCATGCCAGAATTACTCACAACGGCTTCACCTTTAAAACACTTAGACTCAAGAATGGAGTTCCCCAAAAAGCAGTTCTTTCTCTAACTCTTTCAATCTCTTCCTACACGACTACACAACCTCCTATTACCTCTGACAAACCTCTACATAAAGATTCTTTCAGACAACCCCACAATCACAATACAACATCCTGATACCACAGTAACAACATTAAACACGCAGCTTTACACTGCACACTTAGAACAATGGCTCACCGAGAATATCTGCATCTCGACAGTTTTCAAACATTCTTTCAACTCCAGACAGATATGAATCCAGCCCATAACCTCCAGTCACCTTGAATAAACAGTCTCTCCTACTAAGCAAAACATTAACCACTAAGTTTCTTGTTTGATACACATATGATTTTAATTCTCCACATTAAATAAACAAAAATAAATGCCCTCTTAACACTAACAGGCACCAAATTGAGAAAAGACAAAGAATCCCTCTACATCCATAATAAAAAATTCATAAACTTCACTCTTAACTATGCTTCACCAGCCTAGTTTTCCATCCTCTCAAAATCAAATATACCAAAGCTGCAAACCACACAAAATAGTGCACTTAGAACAATCACTAGTGATCTTGCAACCACAAACACCCAACACAATCATAATGAAACAAAGAACTTTCCAATACAGT
>JAUUEG010421651.1:0-12154 GCA_032361445.1 Panulirus gracilis | reverse complement strand
GCATTTAGTAGCCTCCCTCCCACACCATATATCCATAGCACCCTTCACAAGGCATCTTTCAACACTAATCATGCACCTCCTCCAGATCCATAAATGCTTATGTACAAAACCCTCTCCTTCTCCAAGTGTTTTTCACACAACTAATCCACCTATTTTCAACCACTTCTAAATCCTCCCACTCTAATGCTAAGACTATAAATACCTTCAAAAGTCATTTATACAAATATCTTAAAAATTCAGATATACTCTAAGAAAAATGTTAGAAATAAACTATTAATGACAACAGCAATGGGGACAATAGAAGGCTAATATGCAGCAGTGGGAAATCAGTGACAGCTTAAAAAAGATGCTGACCAGAATTACATTTTCTTGTAAAGTTAAAACTCCCCCCCTCCCCAAGACAACCCAGTAGTGAGCCAATCAGGCCTCCTGTTGTCTATCTTATTCATGTAAACCCTCTCAATCACTACTCTCCCACACTTAACAGGTATATTCAACACACTTATACCACTGAAATTCAAGCATTCCCATTCAAACACCTTCCATTTATATTATGGCACTATACACAACAGTTAAGTGCGAAGAGCATAAAAAAGTGAACATATAGCTTAGGTAAAAATCTATGGAGGCAAAAATAAAGTCAATGGACATTAAACAAGGTTTCTGTCTAGTCTACTTCTAAGCATATCTGTTGTGTTGCTTTCAGACCTGTGTAACATCTCAGAATGGAAAAGCAGTATTCTGGTACAGTTTTTTTCCCCATATCCCTTACCAAGTATCACTCATTTTCCTCTGTTCAACTTTAAACACCACAATTCAATCCTAATAACAAAACCATGCATGACAACTATATCCTCAACTCTAACCAGGAAACTCCAAAGAAACAAGATGATGGATTCTGCTTCACAAAAACTAGGGATGCTGAACAAGTACTGAAACATTTTTCTTATAAGCAGTTATTTTGTATCTACTAAGATTTTATTCAACCTAGTATGGAGAACTGCTCACATATATGTTGTGGTTCCTCATCCATCGCTCCATTAGCAAAAAACGATTTTCAAAACACCATAATTCAACCCTGTAGCAACATACATTTGTTGTATAACCATATTCTCCACTCTATCCTGGAAACACCACATTAACCAACATCACAAAGTCTGCTTCACAAAACTTGGGGGTGTTGTACAAGTGCCAAAACTGTTTTTCTTGACAGCAGCTATTTCCCAACCAAATGAGTCTTACACATTTTAGAATGGAATACCTCTCTCTTAAGGTTCATTAATTCTTCTTGCAACCCTTCCTCCAATCATCCAATTCCATCAATGTGATGTTGCTGCCCACTCCCTGTCCTACTGATATAATTTTGGCTTCTGCTCTCATGAGCTGTTGCACATATTCTTGCTTCCTAGACTTGGACTCGTGGTATGCATCTGACTTCTGCTTCCCACAGTTTCTTTGAGGAGACTGGCCAATTGAGGACTGACCATTACAATAACTCCTTCCTTCTTCCAACAGCAAAGCTGTGGAATTCCCTTCCTTCTTTCACCATTCCCTCTTCCTAAAACCCTTCTAACATTATGAGTCAGATATACATATAACAATTTGTTTTTCTTTTCACCCAAGATGCCTTGATTGGGGCATGTTTTGCCAATGTCATGTCAATCACTATAAAAAAATAAGGTAAGTCATTTAGTACACCAACAATCCTGCTGGAGAAAAAGTACAACTTATTCTAAGCAAAGTGCTTCTCGATGACTACATACATCACTTGAGTGAAATCAGAATATAGGTTTCACACAGATATTCAGATAAAAAATGCTGAAGCTTTTGAGTTTTGAACATCCATGTAAATATAACCGAGGACTCTTTGCACCCTATGATTTCTTCCTCCCTGTTCAGAGGCAAAGGCACACTTCAAAACATGAGGGATGTTATCTGGTCTGCAGGATTTACTTGTGTTTAGGAAGGAGTGCTTTCTGGACTGTACCAAAATAGATTGTGAGAATATGCACAAACTGAACGAATGTAAAAATTGTCCAAAGAAAAATTAAATGAATAAAATAAGTATAAATAGGATTGCTTATCAGGAAAGAGAAATCAGCTATTAGAACATTCATAAAAAAAGAAAGGGTAGATATATCAACATAAATTGTTAAGGATATGTCTGGCTATAAACCAGACATAATTATCAGTAGAAAATGGAGGAGACATTAATACATTCCCTTTGGATACCTGAATGCTTCACTTCACAATTCAGATGCCATATGCAAGACAAAGAATGGAACTTTTCCAGTAAAAGATCCCTTGCATGAATGGCCTAAGAACAGAAATGCCCTAACCATAAATGGATGAAGAGGGGATATATACCTCATTTCCCAATACAACAAACTTTGCTTTATGCAGATATCTAAAAGATAAACAGTCCAATCAGTAGTATCAAAGTAATATACCATTCAGCATTTAAAAAGGTATTCTCTATTCTAACTGGGCTATTCTCTTACTTTCCTTAATATTTACATGAAAAGAAATCTATGGACTAATCACTAATATTCCTTTCTGGTATCCATGGTACTAAATGAGATTTTGTCAAAGGCAATAAAACTTTTTTCCTATTTCCTTAAAGACAATAAAGCTCTATGAATACTACAGTTAATCTGCTTATCTACAAGATACATAATATCACAATTTCTGTCCTGTCAAGCAGTAAATTCTAACTACCTAAGAGCCTAAAAGTACCAATGATGAGATTGTGCCATGTTAGTAGGGCTAGCAGGTTGTGTTTACCATCTGACTTTTAAGTTGATTAGGGATTTTCATCAACTTTGTTAAAAAAAAAGAGGAAAACTGGTTTTACTTTGTTTTTCCAAGTAGTTCAAATGCAACTGCATCCATATTCAAAACATACAGAAACATTTACATACCATTTGCTCATCATGTACAATTTGCCAACAGTTTGTTAGCAATAGATGGGTAGGTTATCAAACCTTTCTTAGGGATTCCACAAAGGAATAATCAACAAACCACTGTATTAATCTATTTCTACACCACTTTACAAACATTGGCAGCAGCAATCTCTCTTGGTATCCAAGCTATCACCTAATTTTGTATCAAATTGTTACACAATTCTATCTTGAAATAAAAATAATAAGCAATCCTTACATGCATATTCTCTGCATATTTTCAATATGCCGACTAAGGAGTTGAACCCCAAACTGAGGATCAAGGGTGGATGATGTGGGATAACGTGAAGAGGCTGCAGGGGAAGACATTTGAGATTGAGATATTCCTGACAGTCCTGAAGGTCCAGGAACTGCATGATCTTCTATAGGATCACTTGATATCGAGGATGGGTTGTGCAGCATCCAGGGCATTGACGGCATGGAAGGAAGGTCTCTTTGGTTACCATGGGACTCTCGAGAACTAACAGTTCGTGTAGGGTTCATCTCTCCTAACTGCGAGTCTCCCAATGTGCTCAAATTGCTTTCATTTAATCCACTTGAATTCATTTCACTACTTCCTGCACTACTGTGAATAATGCTGTCCTGGGTATCCTCAGGTCCAACACCATTACTAACAACACTGACACCATCAATCTCATTACTTGGACTATCTCCTAAAACACTCTCACTTCTGCTTTCTCTTGTGGTTCTAGAACGTCCAGCAGGAATCACAGGCCCATCATTTGAGAAGTAACCCCATAAAGTTCCTGTACGCTCTGACTGAGACCCTGTTGATCGTAAGTTAAGTGACGTGTGATTTGAAGGATCATCATCGCCACTAGCCCTATCGTCTACCCCTCGGTAATTTCTCCTCTCAGCACCACTAGTATCATTTGCCCTTGTCCCATTTACTCCTTCCTCACCACCCATATGTGTTCTGTGGTCCCCTGATCCACCAAGCATGCCAGTGTCTCCTAAACTGTAAACACTAGAAGCTTCTCCAGCACTGTCAGAATCTTGACCAGGCCGATGTAGCCTTGACGTCCATAACAAAGAGAGACGGGTATTTCTCTCTGACACACCACTAGCGCCACTAGTGGCTGAAGAACTAGAATCTAGACTGGAAGAGGAGGCACTGTCATCACTAATAATTTGCCTCAGAGTTCGCACTGCGCTGAGACCATAATCTTCCTCCAGTCTAATATTCATTTCATTGGAGCTTTGAGAGTCACGACCTCCCTGACCATCTGTAGGAGCCCAAGTTGATCGGTTTCTTGAACTCTCACCAGCAGATGAATCCTGAGAAAAATCATTGGTTGTAAGAGCTTCAAGAAGTCAGCAAAAGCTGCAAAACAAACCATGGAAAATCACTTGGAAAACACGAAGTATAATACATATATAAGAAAAGGTTCTTTAATCTATGATTGTAATGAAGGTAATCTATAAACCCTACATGCCTCATCAGATGTGCTGCACTCAGTCCTCTTTGTCATTTACTTCTTTAAAGTATTTCAACTAAGCAATACAAAGTACCAAAAACACTTGACATGTGACCAGTAAAAACAATTATATACAAGGAAATCTAATTCAAGAAAGTATAATTTCTGAACAAAAACTACCCATATGTTTATAAGGACCTGCAGATCTGACCAGATATGACAGATGGCTGTCGTTATCATCCGAGTCATACAGAATCTCATCTATTTACAAGGTGTAACAGAAAGGCCAAAGCAAGGTGGAAGCACTAGCCACATCCTCTTCCCATGGTATTCTCTGGGTAAGAGCCATGTGGATTTTTTCTGTAGGCCAATTAGAATTACTGTGATACATGACATGTGTACATGCCACTAGTGATAAGAGGGCCATTGGTTCCTTTAGATGCAAATGGGAAACTTAAGACCATACAACACATCTAGTTCGTCCCTGGTAAGCACCTGCACATCATACTGGGTTACATCTTTAGGACTGATCATCAACACATTATCACATATTACCTGACTCTGAGTGGTTCCTCTTCTTCCCTCAGTTACTTGCTGTGCAAACTGGCGAGCTTGATTTAATAGAGACTGCCGACCTGTAGTTGCTGGTGGTGGTTCTATGGGATCTGTACCTCTGTCAATCTAGAGGTAGTTTTGGGCATACTTGTAAGTGTGAAAAAGTTGCTATAAAATAAACTACTATGTAATTTTTTCTACACATTTATAGTTAATAGGACAATGGGATAAACAGGCTATCAGTCTGACAAAGATGGGAAATTTTTCATAGTTGACCTGGCAGGCATAGGACATCAAGAACACTAAAAAAATGAAATTTTTGGAATTAAAATCTCTAACATAATTAATAACTCTGCTTGCACTTTTACAATGATAATCCACACAACAAGGATTACTAGCCCTGGCCCCTGCCCCTCTTATTCACATTCTAAGACATGCATCCCTTCATCCACATCAACAGTTTCTCTTGAATTTGTCCAAAAATCATACAATTGTTTTTCTCTTGCCTGTATGCCTTTCCTGATGCTATCTTATGATGATGGAAAAGAATATTAGATGCAAAAAGAATAAGGAATACAGCACATGCTTTTTGGAAGAAAATCAACAGATACAGGTGACTGACAAAAGCACTAGAGGGTTTTCCAATGGAATTTCCTACTTATGGCTTCCTTTACCTTGCTGAACTTTCATCCTCTTCAGTTACATGCCCATCATAATCCTAATCAGCTGCCCATTACATATCTAAAGGCATCAAAATCTTATATGATGCTGGTTAATTCTACTGATCTTAACTCTTCTGCTTCCATAATCTTCCTCTTCATCACCTACCATTATTAAAAGTGCAGGCAATGCAGATGCAGCCTTCTTTGATTTGAAGAGTTCATATACCAAAGCTAAAACATTACACAGAATCTATTGGCAATTTTTTGAATACTTGATTGACAGAGAAAGGCCACATTTGCTCACATCCAATATTTAGCTGTCATGTGTATTGCACCAAAACCACAGCTCCCTATCCACATCCAGGCCCCAAAGATCTTTTCATGGTTTACCCCAGACTCTTCACATGCCCTGGTTCAGTCCATTGACAGCATATTGACCCTGATATACCACATCGCTCCAATTCACTCAATTCCTTGCTCGCCTTTCACCCTCCTATACATTCAGGCCCCGATCATTCAAAATCTTTTTCACTCCATCCTTCCACCTCCAATTTGGTTTCCTGCTTATCCTTGTTCCCTCCACCTCTGACACATATATCCTCTTTGTCACTCATTCCTCACGCATTCTCTCCATATGTCCATACCATTTCAACACACCCTCTTCTGGTCTTTCAACCTTACATTTTTTATTTCCACCCATCTCTTTTACCCTTTCATTACTCAATCAAACCACCTCACATGACGTATTGCCCTCACACATTTCATTTCCAGCACATCCATCCTCCTCCATACAACCCTATCTATAGCCCTTGCCTCGCATCCGTATAACATTGTTGGAACTACTATTCCTTCAAACATTCCCATTTTTGCTCTCCGAGATAATGTTATCTCCTTTCACATTCTTCATCGCTCGCAGAACCTTTGCCCCCTCCCACACCCTGTGACTCACTTCCGCTTCCATGGTTCCATCCACTGCTAAGTCCAATCCTAGATATCTAAAACACTTCACTTTGTCCAATTTTTCTCCTTTCAAACTTACATCCCAATTAACTTGTCCCTCAACCCTTTTGAACTAAATAACCTTTCTCTTATTCATTTTTACTCTCAATTATCTCCTTTCACACATTCTTCCAAATTCAGTCACCAACTAATGTATTTTCTCAATCAAATTAGCCACCAGTGCTGTATTATTGGCAAACAACTGACTCACTTCCCGGGCCCTCTCATCCTCAACAGACTGTATATTTGCCCCTTTCTCCAAGACTTGCAGTTACCTCCCTCACTCAAATTAAACAACCATGATGACATCACACACCCCTGCTACAAACTGACCTTCACTGGGAACCATTCACTCACCTCTCTTCCTATTCAAACACATGCCTTACACCCTTTATAAAAACTTCTCTGCTTCTAGCAGTTTACTTCCCACACCATATATTCTTAAAACCTTCCACAAAGCATCTCAATCAACTCTATCATGTGCCTTCTCCAGATCCATAAATGCCACTTACAAATCCATCTGTTTTTAAAAGTATTTCTCACTTTCTTCAAAGCAAATACCTGATCCACACATCCTCTGCCACTTCTGAAACCACCCTGCTTCTCCCCAATCTGATGCCCTGTGCATACCTTTGCTCTCTCAATCAATACCCTCCCATACAACTTACCATTTATGCTCAACTAACTTATACCTCTGTAGTTAACACTCTCCCTTATTCCCTTTACCTTTACACAGTGACACGATACATGCATTCCACCAATCCTCAGGTACTTCACCATGATCGATACATAAATTGAACATCCTTACCAGCCAGTCATCAAGTCACCTCCTTTCTTAATAAATTCAACTGTAATACCATCCACTCCTGCCACCTTGCCACATTTCATCTTCTGCAAGTCTTTCACCACCACTTCTCTCTTCACCAAAACACTCTCCATGACTCTCTCACTTCTTAGACCACCCCAACCAAACATCCTAAATCTGATACTCTATCATCAAACACATTACCAGTCCTTCAAAATACTCCATCTCCTCCTCACTTCATCATTACCTGCTATCACTTCCCCCCTTACCCCTTCATGGATGTTCCATTTGTTCTCTTGTCTTTCACACATTGTTTTCCTCCTTCCAAAACATCTTTTTATCCTCCCTATAGTTTAATGATATCGTCTTACCTCAATTCTCATTTGTCCACTTTTTCAACCCCTGCACCTTTCTCTTGACCTCCTGCCACATTCTCTTGTACATCTCCCAGTCACTTGCACTCCTTCCCTGTAAGTACTGCCCAAATGCCTATCTTTTCTCTTTCACAAGCAACTTTATTTCTTCATCCCTCCACTCAATACCCTTTCTTATCCACCCCCTCCCACCTTTCCCCGTGGTTCCGTCCCTCTCCCAGCTTCCTCCCACTTGGCACCTTTGAAGATCAAACAGTGCTAATCCCCCTTTCAAGCGTTCTTACAGGTAAGGGGAATACATCCAATCACGGAGCCTGGATACTATTTTTTTCCCACTAGCAGTCTTGGACGATCCAGGGAAAGATGTCTGCAATATCTCACCGAAAGATGCAAACTTTTGTCTACCATTTCATTAAGGTGGGCATTAAGGCCATCTAGGTAGGAACGTAGTGCCTTGACTAGCTTTCACGTGAACTAAGTTTCTGTTGAATTTTGACGGAACTGAGTTTTGTTTTGGGATCAGTTTTTTTGCAGAATCATGGTGGGAGTGAACATGATGTTCATGTATTTAGTAGGTCTTCACCAAGCTTGGACTGTCTGAGGGTAAACTCATCGACGAATTCAACATAAAACATCAAAACGCCACTGATCTGTGCTTATACGAACCTTAAGTTAGACTCAGGACAGTGATGGTGGCGACAGTTATTTATTATTGGAACTAAGTTGTGAAATGTTTCTTAACTCGACCTGTATTCTATTGAAACTAAGATTCTCTGGGTCTAAATTGTGTTCCTTCTATCAGGAACTAAGTTATGGTAATAAGAAAGTTTTCTGCAACTTTGTTGCCCTTGGACGTAAATCGTTCTTTGACTTACTTGCGCAGATGGTAAGTTATATCGGCATTAAGTTGTCCTGAAACTAAGTTGCGCTGAAGCAAGACATTGGCAGTGCTAAGCTGTTTTGAGATTAATGTGTATGTGTGCCCGAATTCTGGTAAGATTAAGCAGTGTTACGACCAGTCTGTGCTGAAAGTTGTATAGGAAACATGTTGCCTGTGAATTAAGATTACATCGTTAGCAAGTCCAATGACTGTGTGAACTTCATCGTTTGCCTCGCCTGTCTTTGTATGCTCGGTAGATTTCGTCATTGATTAGGGTATTGTACAGGGGCGATGCCATTCCTCCGTACAGTACTCTACTTCGTTTTGGTTAGAGCAGAATTTCCAGTACGGGTCAGCACCTCAAGTGGTTTGCTGAAACGAAAAGAGGTGGTGAAAGCCTTGCGTTACATGAAATGTGGCAAGGCGGCTAGAGTGGATGATATGGCAGTATGAGACTCGTATTTGTTGAGGATGAGGTGGCTAGAGAAAATATGACGTGGAACAATACAGTGCTGTACCTGATTCGGTAAATCCTGCCCTCCTCTCCTTCATCTCCAAGATGGGTATGGATCAAAGCTATGAATATCATGAAGAATAGTGGGCTGGTTTGATAACTATTTCTTTCCCTACAACTCGAAGCTTTGGAACTCACTACCCTCTCATGTCTTTCCCAATAACTATTACTTGACACATTTCAAAAGATAGGTTTTTCACCTCTAAAATTCGAAAATACTTCCCCCTCCTTCTTCTTTACCCTTTCAGTAACCTCTCCATGTTTCAATTGAGGCCTAGCCTTGATGTGGATTTTTGTCCGTGATTGGAGGCTCCAACGTAAAAAAAAAAAGAAAATGTTGAAAGATCGTTGGAAAGATTTACTGGAAACGCAAGGACATGGAAGATAATGTAAGAATATCATGCAGATAACAACAGAGGAGTACGGTCACTTACATTAGAGTACTAGAGCCAGGTTGATACATCGAGTAACATGGAACAACTGCATGTGTACAAAATTGTCTCAAACGTCATACAGCATTGGTGAAGAGCCATGGCACTACCATAGAGGCTATGAGGGACTAAGCTAGAGCCATAGGATACTACCCTGGGCCATAGCACTGTCGTAGGAGGCATGGGATAGTACCCAGGGTCGTAGCGCTGTCCTACGAGGCCTGGGGACTTAAAGCCATGAAATATTACTGCGTGACACGGCAAAATTGTAGGTGGCATGAGGAATTCACCAAAGGCATGGGACATGATATGACATTGTCTTGGGAGGACTGGGACGTAACACCGTCGTGAGAGCCTTGGGGGACTCTATTAGCGGCATGGGATATATTACTCTGGCACATGGCACCAATGTGAGAGACATGGGATATTATCCAAGGACATGGCACCATCATGAGACATGGGGACCCTGCTAAAGACATGGGATATTACCTTGTGACATAGCACAGTCGTAAGAGGCATGGGGACTCCGCCAGATTCATGGGATATTGCCCTGGGACATGACACCGTCATGAGTTGTGGAGACCCCGCTAAAGACATAGGCACTGCCCCTGGGACATGGTACCGTCATGAGACATGGGGACCTCGCTAGGGGCGTCACGACAGATATGGATCGTCGGAAACATGAGGGTGTCAACAGCACCACAGCAATACCTTAGACGTCGAGGTCGATATTAAAGAACGTCCTTGTTCTTGTGGTTTGGGGGCAGTTTTTCTGAAGATACTGAGGTACTGAGAAGTGATGATATGCTCGTTAACGCTTCAGGAAAACGTAGATATCACAAAACAAAGTTGAGACTATCGCCTGCAGCATGTAGAGCCAGCATTCGCAGAATATCGTAGCCAGATATACCAAGATATTCCCCAGATATTACCCCTTCAGATGAGAGGTTTTCGCGTAAAAAGGTATGGGAGTATTGCTCCAAAAGTACGAGAAATCAGGTTGGCTGAGAGACAAGACGTATGTTGTATGAATTATCGGACTGAAATAATGGCTATACACAGAGCAATATGTCTCGTGTCTCGAACCACTGGCGGAGGCAAAGAAATGCTGCGGAAGATGAGGAAATATCGCCACAGAAATCGTACGAGGAGACAAACACGAGGCACTGAGAAATGATCATGGCCGATATAAGGTCCTGTATCACAGATATTAGGTCTCAGGAAATATAGGCGCTCGTTAGACCCCTCGGCACGACGATACGACCCTTGGTTATAATGTTCCAGGCCATTGTCCTGGCCCATGAGGGTTGGGTCCAGGGCCACTCTATCATACCCGAAGATCGTACTGTCGTGCCCAAGGATCGTACTATAAGGGTTGTAGGGAACAAGTTTGTTCCCGGTTATTTACTCCGACACTTCATTCACTTGGGCAAAATAGAGCTAGAATGAAACGTAATTCATACTAATTGTGCGAGAGAATGGGTAGGCCGGGAGAGAATAGTTTGTGGTGGTGTGGAGGGAGGCTGACAGTATGAATTATACTGTGTAGTAACCTCGTCATTATCAGGCTTCAGGGTAGTCCACGAGTGGCAGTTAGTGGAAACGCGAACACACTTACGGACGATATCCACTTCCATATATAACTGAACTGTTGTCAATCTCTGCCTTTACCATCGGGGATTAAGGTCTAGCGAGTATATTTCTTGGGAACTCTTGAGGTACATTCACGTGAATCCAGTAGGTACATAGGTGCTTTTGCTGCATGAATGAGAGGCTTCCAGGAAGCTTCATTCACTTGAAGCCAGTAGATGGCTGTATTGGAATACCTCAGGTACATTCTGAATCCAGGAGATACGTACATTGGAAGCTGTGACCTGCATGATGAAGCCCAAGAGTTGCATACACTGGAAACCTGTTCGATACATTTACCTGAAGCCTGTAGATGCAAGCACTGGAAGCCTTCGCTTGCATCTGACTGGAATAATTCAAAGCTTTATATCCTGGAAGCTCTTGGCTGCGTTCACTAACACCACTCTTCTATCTTCTCTGGAAGTCTTATCCTTCATTCCATACGAGTCTTCATCTGTATATCATGTGAGTCTAGAGCTACATCTACTGAAAGGCCTTAATTGTCATTTACAATGGCTTATAGTTAGGCAGCAAGTTGTGGCACACACTTTAAGGAACCTCCTCCCCATTTTCTTTTTCCAGCACGGAAGTTCACACACATGGGATGAAGTAATTAGGTTTTTTTTTCAGGAAGGTTAGAAATAATTGGGGATGTGACCACAAGCTCCGTTCATTTAGAGCTTTAGGTGACGTTCATAGGGAATTATCACTCGTTCGGAGCTTAACTATATCAAGATTTAGTAGTAACTTTAGGTTTAGACCTGGTAAGTTAGATGTTTGCATATTCTTTTTCAATTTATTAGAAATAAGAATGTTTTATGTAAGAACTTTAAAGAAAATGTACATTATTGATGTTGATGTGTACATGGACGCTGTGGAGAATGTACATGATCGCTTTTGAAGTTTACATCATAACAAATAATAAAA
>JAUUEG010420543.1:0-12302 GCA_032361445.1 Panulirus gracilis | reverse complement strand
ATGTCTGTATAAAGAATAATTTTCTGTTCAAGATACAGTACCTTATAGCTTCTGTTCTTAGTAAGTATAGTATTTCCAATATAATTCCCGAACTAAGAATATATGAGCTTGTTTTAGAAATTATGTTCCCTAATCTGAAGAAAATTCAGGGGAAAAGCCATTTGAGCATTCTGTAGTTCTGTGTAATAAGCGGCATGATATCTAAAAGTTTATCTTAAAAATCTAATTGAGGAGTGACTTGATGTGTGGCTGAGGCAGCGTAGTGCAGCTTGGCTAGTGTGTCTTTTTATGTGATTCAGGCAGTGTGTGTGTGTGGCTTGGGCAGTGTGTGGCTCGGGCAGTGTGTGTGGCGCGAGCATTGTGCGTGTCTCGGGCAATGTGTATGGCTCGGGGACTAACGCTGGACAGCAGCACCATGTGGGCACTGGAACCAAACCAGACTATCACTGGCAACATCAACAGCTGTTTGTAGAACATTTGACGTCAAAATAGAATTCATTCACCGGTATATCTTGTACTTTGACCTTTCCAGCAATGGTATAGCTTATACTTTGACCTTTCCAGCAATGGACCAATATGAAATTTCTTCATTAATGAAAAAAAAAAAGTTACTGCATGTAGTATTTTCTTAGAGGAGTATACATGGACCTTAGCACACTACCGTCCAAAAGCGAAACACCTGATTAATAGCCTTGGTATCAGTTATTATATTCTTATTTAAGAATAAATCTATAGGAAAGAATATACTAGCGTTGGTATTCATCATTTAGGATGATATGAACAGTAACACCAGCATCAGTTAGAAAGATCTAAGTGTTGTACACTACTGATTCAGCAGAAATTGGGAAGATTCTCTATATACGCTCCTTTATGACTCATCAAAGTTATGAAACATTCCGTCCAAAGATGGTCACATTTAAAAAGAAACATGTTCTTATTTCCCTCTTTCCTCCTTATGGCCGGGTGGAGCTGTCAGCACGCGGTTCAACTGAGGTCTATTTACGATGTACTGCCTAATGTAAATGCATGGGGAGCCCTGAGGGGTTTAGGTTAAGTCGACTGAATGGGGTCGTGGTGGAAGAGGGTCAGAGGGGTGGTGACCAGCTTCACGCATCATGGGTTATCTATTGACCGAACTTCTCTGTGGTCTCTTGACTACATCTTCTATTGAGACATTTAACAGGATGGACAAGGTGATAGTTTAAAAAAAAAAAAACTGCTGAGTGGAATTACATTTTCTTGCTAAGTTACTTTTTTTGTTTTCTTACCAGACAACGCAGCTGTGGGCTAATCAGGTCTCCTGTTGTCTGTCTTTCTCATGTAAACTCATGTAAAGTCGTGTTAAACCAAAAGATGGGGAGAGAAGCCAAGGGCAAGGACACAAAACGGTGAAGGTGAAGGTATGATGAGTTGGGAAGGACGCGGCATTGGAATAAGCAGGAGGAAGGAAAATGTGACTGAAATTGGCAAGGGTGATGGGGGTGGGAGCCTCAGCGATGCTAATGCTAGTGAGGATGGTAGGGAAAGACCCCTCGGAGATGAGGCAGTGTTCCGGAGATACACTCAGTGGAAAGAATACGAAAAAAAGAAAAAAAAGGTCGAATACCTAAACACGGCGAGTCCCGGATGGGAAGTTGTTGCCGTCCGCGCATCCGTCTTCTTGGTTATCCATTTTCCCAGTAAGTGACGACACAACCGCTCGTTTATGGAGGATGGATCACACGAGCTTATCTGTCACGCTGTTTGAAGCATTACGACGTGGCAGGCGAGAACACCACTCCCCTAACAGCAGGTTAGTTCGGCGGGTCCTACTAATGATGCACCTGCTAGATCAGACGGCCACGAGCTACGGGTATGCCGCGGTGCAGTGTCGTAATTGCGTTTGATTTGCAGTCGAGGAAGAGGATGTGCTTTTTTTGGGTATACATTTCTTTTCTTTTTTTACAGTAATTGGCCTCGGGAATGGTGTTGGCTGGCAAAGAGTGACTGTGGAGTTTTTGGTGTTGGGCATTTACATTACTAGTTGTGTCTGGCTGCTTGGAGTTTTCTACAACTCGTTGCTATTGTATAGCATAAATCTTTACAATACATCACTGGGGCTTATGTACCATGGTTGATGTGGTAATACATGTATATGTCTAGTTCTGGAGGTCTTTCATTAAGGACTGGGGCTGTGGCCTAAACCATAGCAAGAATAACCAACGTGGGTAGATGATAGTTCCGCTTGTGAGGAGTAAGTCAGCTGTGGCTGGGTGTCGTGACTGCTAGCCGCCAGCGATTGAGCATGTGCAGCGTGGTCAGCGGTGAGCATAATCACCTGGATGAATCCCTGTGTTTATACGCCTTAAAGCATGGCCAGTCCTCAGTGCTTATAAATTAGCAGACGTAAAACAAGAGAAATATCAAGTTCTGGTGCAGAGATAAGAATACCGACTCACACATACGAGCGACCAATGAGATTTATGAGATCTGCTATCACCACAGTTATTTTTCTTATCACTCTTGTTCTCTCCTTTGCCAGAGGCTTACATGAGAGATTTAAATCGCAAGTATAGGTACCCGTTGCTCGTAAAATAAAACTGTATCAGTTCAAATGCTTAGGAACCCTTCTTCCCATTTGATATCCCCTTCAATGATAGGTGTGATGGGTAATAACCAGCAGGTATTAAACGCTTTACGACGGCCTGTGTGTGTAAACTGGCGCCATAGAACAGTTCTGTGTGTGTGTGTGTGGGTGAGGCTACAGGGGAGGAGCGAGAATATGGTGGGCTGGTCCTGTTTCCTGACACTCCCATTCCCGTCTTTATTTCCCATCACCTTCTCCTCTACTTTGCTTACTCTCTTTTTTTTTTATTTATACAGCCACAGTCGCTACTGTGTTTTATTCATTCATTCATGTTTTATTCATATTTTCATCATTTGGTGGATTTCTTCTCAGCCATGTATATCTTGACTGTTATCTCGACCTTCAGAAAATCAGTCTTACTATAAGTTGCTCATCAATATCTCCTTTTTATCATTTCTTGGTCTTTTCTTGCTCGTCTCTTTCTCTCTATTTGCTCATATACTTCTAATTTTCTTCTGTTTCTTCATAATTCACCCCTAATTTTCTTTATAATAATCTCTTTATCACTATTTCATAGTCTTATCCTTATCTTTCTTTCCTTTTACCCATCGATAATGAATAACAGAAGCACTTGGCGTAAACGACCCTTACTTTACAGTGTGGCTGAAGCATTTTCATCTTCCTTCATGACAACTAAATCTTTCTTGTACACGATCAAATACTTTGAGGCAAGACATTAAGACAGGAAAGATACCAAAACTACAACTAGACTTCAGAATCATGAAGCAGCATTGGTAAGACACAACTCTTTCCTAAGCATGTGGCTGCTACACCTTGTATTGGGTTAGCAAAAAAAATGGTTTAACGCCACACTGAATACCTAAGACGGTTGTGATGACTGGTAGGATTGTGTGTCATCATCATTTCTCTCTCTCTCTCTCTCTCTCTCTCTCTCTCTCTCTCTCTCTCTCTCTCTCTCTAGTAGTTAGCCAGAAATTCAGTAGCTCTCACGTATAACTCCTTTGGCCCAGATAACTGAGCTTTCTTAGTGCATCCCCCATACATAGGCTGTCAGCCCACATACATAATCTCTCACACGATTCGTTCTTAATTCTATATCTTACTGCGGTGAGCGCTACGCGATAGCCCTGCCTATCAGCGAGATTCTGTCGAAAGTTCTCGTGAACGAAATTTATTCCATCATCTTCCCTTTGAGATGACCTCAGCAGTGGTTACCTTCCTTCATTTTTCACGTGAATTATAAAGGTAACATATCTAGTATGATCAGTGAGTTATCAACATATGTTCTGAAGATTTGGTTTCCATTGATACTTAAGCTGGTATGAATTAATTCATTATCACTGGCTACTTGATACTTCCCAGGGAGGAATTCACATCTATTCGTAACTACTGACCACTTGATACTTCCCAAGGAGGAATTCAATTTACTCTTGACCACTGACCACTTGATACTTCCCAAGGAAGAATTCACATCTACTCGTAACCACTGACCACTTGATACTTCCCAGGGAGGAATTCACATTTACTCATGACCACTGACCACTGCCGTCATGACCACTTGATACTTCCCATGGAAGAATTCACATTTCCTCATGACCACTGCCGTCAGAGTGCAATATATTCATTTTTTCCCGGTCAAGCGCTCCAGTCTAGAACACAAAAAATGATGAGTCACATCCTGGTACATGAAAAGAATAGTTCCCCTTTTTTGTCATGTGTGGTACTTACTGCCTCCTTACGTGTATTGATATAACTTATATGACTGAAGACCCAAGAAGACATGCAGAGTGGTTCGTTATCGCTGAATGTGATCGTGTTAGTCGATGTGTATTTTGCACGTCCAGTAAACATTCATCATTTACACATACAAGAACAGTGTGAAAGAAGGTAAAGACACACGAGAAATTCTTCTCAGTGTTTAATGCTGTGTTTTGTATTCACTGTTGATTTTTCAAAGTATTATTTCTCTAATGCAGCATCACCCAGTGTGCAGCTGACTGAACAGAACGCCTTAACACGAATCTGATTTCGAACTTAGAGATAAGACAAAAGAACATCTGACTATATTCTAAAGACAGATCTTATCTAATTTTGATTTATTTTTTCATGATTATAAATTTACCTAGGTAAGATTACAGAAACCTTAGAAAGATGAAAGACTGATCACTAAAAGTCCGTGTTCGTTGTATTGATAGAGAAAACAGAACACAAAACAGTGACAATAAAGGACATATAAACGTAAGACACTCGTGTCCTGAGATCCTGTGGCCAGCTGGGTAACGTGTGGGTTACTCACAGAGGAATGGTTAGCACTGTCCACCATCACCAGCGAAAATCTGAACTAGCTTACCTGTACCTTTTAGAAGGCTGCCAAACGACTCAAAATTGCTACTTGATATGAGTAATGTCGCCTCAGGTCTTAATAGACATTAAAGAAACACTACCGTAAGAAAAATGCTATGGGCAGATTACGATATCGATTCATTATTCTAATTTAGAATTCATATGTAATAGGCAATGGATTTTGTTTACTAGAATCCAAAGTTATTTCAATAGGGTATTTCACGGTGGCTATGTAAGAGCGCAGTTGAAGAATATATAAACACGTCATGACCATCGACAGCTTTGCACTCTATGAAAGAATGTAAGTACAAGATAATGGAAGCCCTTAAAAACAGATGATGTTGCACTTACTGGAAGTATATGTCAGGAGTCACACGAAGAGATGGAAGTGTGTGAAGAAACACCATAATAGGCAGTACTTTAGATGAGAACGCGGCAATGCCAACAGTTTAATTTCAATGGAAAACCTCACCTTTTGATCTCTCATCAGGTAATAAGAACTCAGCAAAGTGGTCACACAGCTGAAAGCACACCATGATATTGAGGTTCAAGCAAGAAATAAAAGAAATTAGGGAAGCATCGTCTGAAAATGACAATTGTAAACTCCGCTGACATACTATATACTGCTTGTGTGCTGATAACACGACCTAATGTTATCTAGGGCAAAATGTAAACAGTGAGAAAAGCACCACTGATTCACACCTCTGATTGATCATGGATTATTCCTGTCTGAAATGATTCAAGGTGATTGATAACAGATGGCAGTTAAGAAGGAACAAAACGTGAAAAGTATACAAGGAAAGTAAGGTTAGAGTAAGGTTATAGAATTTATGGACAACTGCAACTTGTACGGGTAAGAAACAATGTGAGAGACAATCACTTTGCAGGAGGAATTTTGCGAGTCTTGCGGTAAAGGTTGGATGCATAAGATGACATTAGCTCTCCTGCTGGTGCAACGTTATTTGACTTAGCTGCTGTACTTGGGGATACAAAAACTGTACTTACCTTTAATGAGAAACTTTGAACGGTTGGAAAACGCAAAGCACTATCGTGTGCGAGTTGCTTTTAAACCTAATATCAAAACGTAAATGATTCAAGACACGAAAGAACTCGGTAAGAGTGGAATTAACCGGGAATCTCGCAAATCGAGGAATTCTGAACCGAAGATTTTTTTTTGGAATTGAATATTTGAAGAACTAAGACTATAGAAACACTATAGTTACACGACTTGTAGCAAGAGCGATCTTAATCCTCGAATTGTCAAGATTTTACATAGTAAATAAAGGTCGAAGACTGCGGGATTAATCTAAATGTTAAATTAGGTAATAAAACATTCTTAGGTAGCTTGAGGTTCTGGATGTGCTTAACTCTAAGGAAAAGCAGAAACGACTTTTACAGGGGCTCATAAATTCTCTCCAGAGAAGTGCCAGTCCAGGGCAATCCTTAATTAATGACTGGACCCAATCTAAATTCTCTAAATTCTTATTTCATTATAGCCTACGTAAAAGCGTTGTTTATACATTGCAATATCTTAAAGGCCAGAATAAAAAAAATAAAGTGCAGAAATGATAAGTGATACATTATAATGTGAAAAAGGAATACTTAGTTATTAACAGACAGAAGTTTTTGCTGCTTACTTAGAAACAAAAAGATGTTGCAGTCTTCATTCAGTGCTTGAGTTTCAATTTGGAGAAGCAAATGAAGATTACCTATCAGCGTGGGTCTTCAGTTCTCTGTATTCGCTGTTGAAAGAGAAAAACCTTCTTGCATTACGTGAGAAATCGGAAGTGAATGGAAAAGGCGGAAGGATAAGTATATAGGGGAAGAGGATGAAGACAGCAGGAGCAGAAATGAATGATAAGGGCACGAGTGCAAGAAAGAGGCAGTTGAATTATGATACAAGACACATACTTAGATACGAGAGAACACTGAAAAAGTAGACATGTACGGCTTTAACACAACTAGAATGTGTTCATGAAACACAAGGAGGTAAGTACGTCGGCGCGTAAGGAAGTAGGACACGTGGGTAAATAGCACGGTGGAGCTGGTTGGAAGGGTTGCGTGAGGGAAAGCCATTTGGAAAAAGGGGTTGGCAAGAGAGGCAGGAGAGCGAGGGGGTTAAAATGAGTTCAAGGGGTAAGCAGGAGGGCTGAGGGGGTCAGTATGAGAGCGGAATAAACAGGAATGTGCGAAAGTCAGCAGGGTGGATACGAGAGTGCACAAGAGGACGTGATGGTGAGAAGAGCAAGGGCACGAAGAAGCGTCCACGAGTGAAGATGGACAAACAGGCAAGAGGTTACGGAGGGAGAGGCAGGAGCGCACCATGTCAAGCAGAAGGGGAAGGGGAAGGTAAACTCTGTGGGTCAAGGGTAAGCAGGAGGGTGTGAGGAAGAGCGAGGAGGTACTGGAGTATGAAGGCAGGTGCGTGGTAAGCAGGATGGCGAAGGTGATATCGAAATGGCGCCGAGTTAGTTGGGATAAGGAGCTTAACGGCTGGCTCAGGTTAAGCAGACTGGCAAAGAGATAAGCAGAGGGTGTAAAGTAAGCAGTAGAGTGCGTTGTAAAGCAGGAACATCCGGGGGGAGGCAAGGAGACGCGAGGGAGGAGGGAGGGTTGTTGGGTGGGGGATGTATGGGAGGAGTGAAAGTAGGAAAGAGCAACGTGGCGGATCTGCAACACGTCACGAACTGGTTCCTTTGTGTCCGGCAGGCCAGACCCTCCTTACTTGATGTATTGCTTGTTAGTGTACCCTCTTGTATGTCGTTGTACCGCCGTGTGTGTTCCTGTACCATCCTGTCTCCATCTTGTATCTGACTATACCCTTTTGACTGCCTTGTCTTTTGTTTAGTGTTCTAGCCGGTATTTTGAACTCATCTGTGTGTTGGTGCAAAGTCATGTATTATGATGTACCTTTCTCTATGTCGTTGCGTTATTCTGTATCTCCCTGTATCCTTATCTGTGTCCCTGTACCAACTGCAGTCTTTTATATCCATATCTATGTTGCTCTACCTCCCTGTATCATTCTTTACCTTCCTGCAATTTGCTTCTCTTGTTTCAGTATTGGTGTATCACCTCGCATCTTGTATGATGCCTCCCATCCTGTGTCGTGCTCTGTCTTCTTCCTTATTACGGCAGCATCCTGTATGTTACTGTACCCTCTTGTACCTTGATCTCCCGTCCAATACCTTTCTGCAGCCTCATATATATATTACTGTATCGCCTTATATCCTGTTTTGCAGTCTTCTAAGTACGGTGATACACCGTCATCTGTTTTTTCAGACATCTTGTATGTTACTATAGTATTACTGTAGTATTTTCAGACATCTTGTATGTTACTATAGTATTACTGTAGTATTTTCAGACATCTTGTATGTTACCATAGTATTACTGTAGTATTAATGTATCTTGCTCTTTTTTTTTTCTTCTACCGCGCTGTGTATATTACATACTCTTGTGTGTGGTTTTATTTTCCTCGTTTTTGCTCTAATCAACATGCATGTTGCTCTGTCACCCTGTATTTTGTTCAACACTCCTGTATGATGTCGGACCATCATATGCTTTGTATGTGTGGTACAGTAACTCCCTGTATTTTTCCCAACCGGTTTTGCTCGTTGGTTTATAGCCTAGTACTTGCTGAACGTTCAACCTGTATGTTACATGCGCTCCATCCTTTCTATTGCTGCAACCTATCGCATGTTGCTGTTCCTTTCGCATGCTACTATTCCTCCCTGTATCTTTCTGTATGCTTTTGCGTATTACTGAATCGCCCTATACCTTCTTGTTCCTTATAGTATGATGATGTGCCGTCCTGTATTCTCCCGTACTTTCTTGTATTTTGTTGTATCGTCTTACGTCTTACTATAGTCTCTTCTGTGTTGTTGCCCTGTCTGTATCTAGCTAACTATACGATGCTGTAACGTCACTTATCGTCTTTTATTCTTTTCTATGATGTTGCGATGCCTATTCGTAATGCTCATTTACTGTACTACCCTTGTATCATACTGCACCCTTTTGTGCATTGCTGTACCGTCCTGTTCCTTCTTGTATCCATTTGAATGTTTCTGTACCCTCCAGATCTTCCTGTATCATCTTGTTCGTCCATGTATCGCTATGTATCTTTCTGTATCCTTATCTGTATTGCTGTATTACCCTCTATCCTACCGTGCCTTCTTCCCTAATTTTTGCACTGCCCTGTATTTTGCTCTCATCTTATATTACGCTGCACCATCGTGAGTCTTGCTTCACCTATTTGATGTGTTGTTGTACTGTTATGTACCTAATTACACACTTTGGAGTGGGCACTAAACTGTTGGCATGATCGTATGAGACGAGCTAGCTTGACGTTCACTGCTAATAAGACAGACATCCTGACTGCAAGCAAAGCGAAAAGGAGTTTAAGTTTGATACCATCTAAGAGATATGAGAACAGAAAAAAATCGATGACCAAAAGCCCGGAATGTACACTTTCTGCTTTGAGAGGCAGATATAAGACTACACGAACGGAAAATCAGTGAAAATATAATAGATATATTTGTGACGCGCATTCAGCATTAAGTTATCCTTATATGCCTAAAGAGGAATAGATACGTTGTTCGTACGGTCGTCTGCCGGATACAAGCACGACTGCATCTTTATTCTTATTGCTGTGTCTGTAGGGTGGGTTAGATTGTATCATGTTTCGTTTCTGGATTCCTCTGGATTTTGGAGCATGACGATTTCTGGGGCAGGAAGCTAAACCTCCGCCACAAAACAAAAACGAGGAGTTTAAGCGTCAGAAATGCAACACCTTAAAACTATAGTAAACATATCATGTACATACTGAGTAAGAACTGGCGCGTTATGTCTTACGATGGGTAGAGCTTCAAAGGTGCAGGAAAAAAAAAAAAGATAGAAGCATCACCACTAAAATGCTTGGGCCATCTTAAGAAGAAAGAATATTGTTAGGGAAAGACGGGAAATGGAGGAAAAGATCACGAGGAAGATTTACGAAGAGGTAAAAGGATGGAGTGGTGGGAAACAGGAAATTCTGGAGATTGACTGGAGTGAAGAAAAATGCTAGCCTCACTGACGGGCTAATAACCGACCTGAGAGTTTAAGTAAGAAGTGAGGATTATGTTGTCGAAGTGTTGGGTAATTTCCTGCAGCTTCTTAAATGTTCTTGCACACGTCCTGCACCTCCCTGTACTGTCTTGTGGGTTGCTGTTCTACTTGGTGTTTCACAACACCATCTTCTCTTATACATTAAAGTCTCGTTAAATGTCTGACCCTCTTTTATGTTTCAACAGTATCCTGTATCCCGTAATATAATTGATGTTGTATCACTTCTTGTATTTATCGTGTTTTTATATTGCCAAATTGCATGCTTCCGAATGTTGCTGCATTGCCCTGTACAGTTGTTGTACCTCTCCTTTTATGTTACTACACTTTCTTGTACGTTGGTGTATGACTCTGGGTTCTACTGCGCTCTGTTGATAGTGTTGCTATGTCGTCCTGCATTTTGCCCCAACCTCCTATTTGACGTCGCACCACTCTTGTATCTTGCTGCCTCCTCTTGTCCGTTGCTGTAACGTCCTGTATCTTGCTGCACCGTCTTGTCTACTACTGTATCTCCATGTTTCTTGATACATCCTCCACTGATGTAACAGGATGGATCAGACACCACCATTTTTGTTCTGGAGTACGACTGTCTTATGATAGGGTATCTGTAAGGCATGTACGGTTATACTATATATTCTACACAAGTACACCCTCAGCTTTACGAACACATAACGACATCTTGTCACGAAGGGAGAAAACAGTGTGTCATTTTTAGCCAAAGGCCATGTAAAGAGAGGTAAATGTAAATCTCCTGCAACATTACACTGAGCCAAGTGGGACTTAACGACCCATTGCCTCTGTCCTAATGCATTTTCTTTGAAGGACAGGAAAAAAGATCAGGCTGATGATTAAAGTGAATAGATGACATACACTTGCCTTATTTGCCATCCATAAAGTGGTGTGGATAGAGCAAGGGGAAACCTAGTTATGCCTCTGGTACGAGTTCTCTCCTGCATTTGTTCTGTAGGTGTTAATCTGTACAGAGGTTTCTTTTTTTCTTTCTTTTATGCCCATTTATCTATACGCCTGTCTACTCTAGTGTTTATGTATGTTGTTATTTAGTACCTATGCTTTACCTTAGGTTAATACGGGTCCTTCACGGGTCTCAAACGAAGTTGTTTACTTTTACCATATTCTTGGATAGATACTGGGCACGTTAAGTGATAACTTTAGCCATAAGTCACTTACTACATAAGTAGTAAGTGCAGCGATGGCTGAGGCGGTGAAGCCAGAATGATATTTTCGTATATCCAGGAACGAGCGTTTTATTAAGGTATATTGTTTTTTACCAATAACCATCAAAGATACATATTCTTTGAAATGAATTATATCTGTGAGCTTTTTCACCAGATTCTGGAATCTTCCGTGAGCCATGATATGATCGGTTGAAAACGTATAGAATTTTCACATAGTAACGAGTACTGAAGATCTGGTAAAATAGATATAACTATGTATATAGATACAGGAAAAATACCGAGGTCAAGAAATGTAGCCCCTATGACTGTGTAATCAGCATCAGACATTGTCAGTTTAATCTTGATCTCCATTATCCGATCCCTGCCTCATTAATGGAGAGTAGTGATATAATATCTGTGTCCTGTTTGTCTTGGTATACACCATCGGATACAGACAGGTGCATGCGGGATTGTTGCTCAGCGATATACTATTTTCAGACATGATTGTACCTTGGCAGACGTCGCTTGCAATAAGGTTGGGTAACTTACAAATACTGTGTTAGTTTTCCGTCACCAAAACAGCTTGACAGTCTTGCGTTCATCATCTCTGGTCTAGACGAACGTGAATGTACGTGAAATGTATAAGGTATTAAGGAACAATAATATAATGAAATCGAAACCAATATCATTTAGTGTGAAGTTTGTATTAAGCTCTTTGAATTCATACTTAATCATTAAGTCTAGGATGCCAAACCCCAACAGAAACTTTGGGAATATCAAGTTCTACGATATCAGATTTCCTAGAATGTCTCAAGAGAGGAAAATTAGAGATTTTTGATAAACGCATTGCCTGTGATTCTTGCCATGTGAAAGCCATGTTAGAGATAAAACGGAGGAACTTGAGACTCGAGATGTAAGAGATTAAGCGAGATTCAAAGGCTATAAAAATAGTAGTTAATAGGATGATGGTTGAAAGGATTAGAACAGACCACTCCCAGGATAGGCTGAGCAAATGTAAGTGTCTAAAGAAAAAAAAAGCTACTCTTCTACAGCACATGAGTAGGAAAGATGTCTGAATCCTTCCTCTTTGTACATTTCTA
>JAUUEG010418332.1:0-11267 GCA_032361445.1 Panulirus gracilis | reverse complement strand
AACTTAAAAATGGTAGTGCAAGGAGAGTCATTCCTGAACACATGTTTGTAGCCATGACAAAATGAAGTTTGCAGGGGTTATGCTGTGAGTGAAAAGTGACCTTCAGTGAAGTAGCATGATCAGAGTATAGTAGAAAGGAGGCCATCTTTTCCTTGCTACTGATTGTATCACAGCCTTGAAGCTACAGTATCCCCTGGAGAAAGGGTCCTAGGGAGGCTATTTACTGATATCGATAGCCATGGCAATATTGTTGGAAAAGATATTCAGTTAAGCAGACAGAGCTTCTTGCTAAAGTGTCTTAGATAAAAATTCTATCTACCCATCTATATATCTATATTTTTGATGCCTGTTCCCTTTGGGAACTCCCTCAAGGGTGTGGCTATGGCAAAAGAGCCTTCATAAGTGGTGAGCTCTGGTGCTTTTTCTTAGTCTTTTAAGTGCCTCACCCTGGCCACTGGCAGAGGGCAAATAGATATGAGCCGCTGAAGTTAATAAGAAGTAAGATTTTGGCTTACTTAATTCAGTATTTGCTGATTTAAGATTGTATTGATCTTCCGAGCATTTCAGGTACAAAAATTGCAAATTTAATTCTGTGCTTATTGGAACAATAGAAGAATTGTTGATTTCTGCAAATGGACTTAATCAAAATACATAACAGGAGTGTTCATAGCTTGGCACTGAGTAAGCTCACCTAACTGGCAGAAATCACAGAATACCATCCAGAAGGATGAATACATTAAAGTATCATACAACTCCAAGCTCACTGATTTTCTTAATACGAAGCTTTCTGGTTATTGTAAGTGGATTACAGAAGTTTGATCCTTAAAGTCCAGTTTTTATTTCTCCACAGTGAATTTTTAACTTTATGTCAATCTAATGGTTAGTCAGGCACAAATTCCCTTGATAATGGAATAAATGATTTGTTGAATTGCATAAAAGTTTACTCCTAGAAAAGTGATTCTAATTCCTAGGTGTAGCATCTATGATTACCCTTTTATTCCACCTGGCAGCTCAGAGTATTCATCCTGTTTATTGTCTGTCAAATATTATGCGTGCATATAGCCAAAAAAAGACTTCATCTATACCCACAAAACTTGAGTAATTATTAGATATATCTGAAAAGCTATATACCTATATTGCCTCACATTGAACTGATAGAAATAGAGTTAAGTTGATATGAGGGAAGTAACATTATACTCAAAAAGTAAGACATTGAGAATTCACCATCTTGCAGTATGGAGATTTGAAATTGATAAGCAGTGATTCAGCAACTGAGTTTTAAGTTAAGTGGGAGGTGAAAACATGGACATAGGCTGAAGAGTGAGGAAGTAAGTGTGTTAGCAATAGGGAATGAACATAGCAACGTGAGAGGCGAGGAAGTATGGAAACAAAAGTGAAAGTAATATTCCAGCCGGAGAGGATTGACTCTGAATAATACATGATGATAACTGTTTACCATAGCGCAAAAACACGTGTGGATTTTATGTCACTTTTTTTTTATGTTGCAGTTTTGTTCAGTATTAAGGTTTTGCCTTGAGTTTTCTGTGAAGAGTGTATGGTCTTTTACCGTGATGTAGGAATGTAGCCACCACATTTGTACTTGTTTCATTACCTTTTTTCCTCCACTAGGCCCAGGAAGATGCTGATTTGTTACGGTCCCTGGTGGAACCTCTGGAGGGGGAAATACAGGCTCTGAAGGAAAAAATCCGTGCCCAGGATGCCCAGTTACGAGCACACGAGGCACAGCAGGCTGCTGCGCTTCATACTGCTGATGTTGTGGCTCCACTCTTGCAGGGCACAGATGCAGCACAGGTGGTACAACAGCTTGATGAAAAGGTAGGCTTGCTAACAGCAATAGTTGCATGATGATTCATGTTGCAGGTGATACAATATACATCTAAAGTACTTTGGTTCTTGAAAGTGCAGAATTACTTCAATATGATGAGATACATCTTAGCTAGCAAGTGAGGGATGCATGTAAGGACAGGGATGTGTGGAGACTCAAAATTACCCATCTTTAAAGAGTCTGTGCCTTTCATCAACATTTATTCTCCTCTTTGTCAAACATTATTACAGACATGCTACTTACATCCAAAGCCACTTAGACAGTTTGTAGGACTTAATTTACAGAACTGGATTCCCTTGTCTTAACCCTGTATGTTGGCTCAATTTTTTAGGGTAAATTTGCAGCCCCAAGATTTCCTAATGTAATCAGATTCAGGCTGATTCTGAATTGAAGATGGCTGAGTTTAGGACATATCTTTTTGGTTGTCATGTAACATGATGATACTTCGATCTCATATGTTACCATTTCATTGGTTTCCTTCTTTATCTTTATATTTGATTACTTTTTTCAGCTCAAAGGTGTTAGCAGTACTTTGGAAGCTGAGAAGGCATCTAGAGCAGATTTGGAGTTGTACACAGCCATTCTTAATACACAGAAAACAGCACTCACTGATGATGTTGACAGATTACGCACACAACTTACTGAACTGAGACAAGTATGTATCACAGTTATTTATTGAAGATAGATAGAAAGTGTGTACAGATGTGCTCGACGTGTAAGTCAAGGCCTAAATTTCTCGCTGTTTCTTAAATTTTGGAACTCTTCTTATTTACATGTAATGGATCAGTTGCAGAGAACCTGTAATCTTTCTCACACATAGCTCAGTTGTGCTAAAGCTAACCATGTAAAGCTTTTGTTTTGTGCAGTAAATGATTCATTGAGCAAGACTAATGTTTATATCCTTTTGAATTTCTCTTAGTGCACCCAGTTGATTGTCATTTCCCATGAAGATGAGGTTTTTCAAGGAAAAAGGAAAAGATTGCACTACTGATACATCTAAAGCTTCCTCTTCATGTTTTAGTATACTTATTGAAAAATTGCTTCCACAGCAGCTTGATTACAGGAGACAACAACAGAAATATGTGTGGTAACACTTTTATATGATTGTGGAAAATAGTGATATTTGTAGTGTTTCAAAAGAAATATGTTTTCTTAGGTGCCTTGAATAAGTACCTTTTCTTATGAAGAGGTTAAAGGCATTTTGAATGGTAGGTTGTTGACCCAACCTGAGTTTTTGTTTGTGAATTTTTTCTTTTTTCATTCAGTCTTAGCAAGAAGTGAAGAAGACAAGACTAATATGATAGCTTGTAAGGGGCTCACTGAATACAAAAATAGAATTTATGTTGCATATATTTAAGAGATTTCTCACCCAGCTTTTAATGCAGAGTAATGAGAAATATGTATGAATAGTGGGACATATGTAGGACAAATACAAGGATAAATATATGAATAAATCTGTCTGTCCTAACTGTGTAATATACTGTTGTCTATTTTTGTTTAAAATTCGTGTATGTTTATTTTTATGTTTGTTTAAAATCCCTTTGTATATGTCTTTAATTGCCCTCTTGTTTATCTGCCCATCTGTATGCCTGTTTATGTTTGTCTCACTTTTTTTTCTTCTGTTAATCTGATGAATTATTGGCCTGTGTGTGTGTAGCTTTGGCATACTTGTGTGACTTTGACAGCATATCTTTATTTGTATGGATGGATCTCTTCAAACACAGCTTAATCATGGGTTTACTCTATGTTGTATATAAGCTAGAACTATATTTTAATGAACATATGATTACAGAAAGCTGTTAGTTATATAAGTTTGTTATACACACAAGATCAGTAATAAGCATTATCGCACAGGCTTATGAGGCTGAGCGTCGCCAACACAGAGACTTAAAGCACACTTGGCAGCGTGCTAATGATCAGTTTCTTGAGGCACAGAGACACCACCTTGCAGATATGAGGCGAATGCGGTCACTCCTAACACACGACCAACTACGAAAATTGGAAGGTAAATTCGACCAGTTTGAAATCATTACGTAGTAATACCCATTGTACTTTCTACCACCAGGAGGATGATGCTTATATTCTTGCCTTTAATGCAGCTGGAAATAGATACAAGTATTAATGAGTCCAAGAGGTGTGTGTAGCTGACAGTGTTGTTCATGTACATAACACAGAAAAAATCATGAAGATTAAATATAATGTAGTCCTCTGTTGAACTCTCATTCTTTAGCAGTGGATCATTTTGATCACTGAGATTAGTTTTAGTTCATGCCATTGGCCTGATTAGTTGGAAAATAGATTGTCCATTTTCCAAATTGAAAGTAGAAATGGATGTAATGAAGCTTCTTTGCACTTTCAGCTTGCCTAGCATTAATAGCAAAAATACCTGTCGTGGATGCT
Source organism: Panulirus gracilis (assembly GCA_032361445.1). Lineage (NCBI taxonomy): Eukaryota > Metazoa > Arthropoda > Malacostraca > Decapoda > Palinuridae > Panulirus > Panulirus gracilis. Next base: position 7,021 of record JAUUEG010418332.1, on the reverse strand, counting down.
TTAGTTGAAATTAAGTTTTATGGTGATGCTGAAAAATAACACTAGATTTTACAGCTTCCATATTGGGTGAATATATAGTTGCTCAATAAGCTGATAGATTCTTATTTATTGCAACTTTACGTCTGTGAAAAGTAGGAGAGTGATTTACAGGACTATCATGGTATTAAGGCTGCAGCTCCTGTCCTTAGTCAGCTTGCGATACATAGAAAAGATGGACTTTAAGGATTTTCTAAGTTAACGATGATTAAGGATGAAAGCAGAGTGTTTGCTTTATATAGTTTTTTGAGATTATTTGCATACTCTACCTTAAGACAAAGGGTTTTGCGTATGGTTATCCCTCGTATTCTTTTTATCTATATCTGTTACTTTTTTCCATAGGGGTGCTATACCTAGTACCGCAGTATTTACTTTCCCTACTGAATGGATATAAACAGAAGAACCAAACCCCTACATCCACATCAGCATTGTAAATCCTAAGCTGCTATGAATGATACATAAATTACATATGATGGCTTTATGACAGAAAGTACTCAGAAAATTTTTAAAATGACTTTGTCCAGCTCACTCAGTTTGCCAGCTTTTGGTTTACCAGGATGGATATTTGGTGTGCTGTTGGCATATTCTCTTGTTTGTAATTTTTCTTTTGGTTGTTTTGAAACTTACCTTTGAGATTGAATTTAGTTGAAGTCTTTAACAGCTTCTGATCCCTTGGCAGCCACCATTTGTAATAAGATTTCCTTGTTGGGCCATGCCTGATTGTTTGAGTGGGTGAAATAATGACAGGGCTTTTAACTTGAAAGTACAGTGTTAAGTTTGTGAAATTTCTAATTACAAGTATAAGAACATGATTAAATGATTGGTGCATACTTGAAAAAAATATCAAAACAGGCCTAGAGAGGGGTTTTTTTTCTTTTTACAGTAATAGATTAACCATCTTTCATGTAAAACCTATAATTGATCCATCTTCTGTACAAGAGATTCAGAATCCAATGTCTCCTCCAAAAGGGCATTTGAAGCAAGTGGCCAAGGGAATCATTTTGATTAGTAATCTCCAGTTTGCCAGGTTTCTTCATTTTCTCTCATAGCACCCTACTGGTTCATAGTATTGGTCTTGACGTCCTGGCAAGTAGCTTAGGTAGTCGGTGATCCAGCTGTGAAAATTGTCCAACTTCTGAAAGGAAGAAGAAAGTAATTAGTCTTATTTCTTTGCCGTCCACTTATTAAGTACAATAAGTTTTTAAAGTTGTTCGGCAAATTAGTATAGTAATTTAGGTTATGTAACTTATTGCCCATCTCTGTATGCAGATTAGGGAGTGTGTCTTAATTATTGCCAGTGTTATTTGGATGAATTGTATTTTAGTTACAAATAGCATTTCTCATGGGGTATATTTGAGTAGAATTATATGAAGAATTACCCATGGATATTGTGAATACAAAGAGAAATGGAAATAACTTTGTATCAAATACTGAGATAAGACTAGGAGCTGTAGTGTGATGAATAGTGCTAAAGTGTTTGAGAGTAGTTACTAGCCATCATTGATAAGTGTGGTAAGAATGGCACATGTTTGCTGATAAATGGCTTGAGGAAGCGCATGAAGGTACGTCAGATAATTAAGGAAGTGTCTGGTATTAACAAGACTGAGGAGGGTAATGGAGGCTGACACAAAGCTTGAAAAAAGTGCATGGAGATAAGCATAGAACTTGATGTGGAACACAGAGACAAATGGAAGTTTAGGAAGCATGAAAAAATTAAAAAACAAAAACGTAGGAAACACCTTATAGTCACATGGTCACTAACAGGAGAAAAAAGCATAAGATAGAATAACAAGTGACTTTGAAACTTAAGAAGAAGCAGAATGAGATGATTATACATGTTAATTTTATCTTGTTTGTTGATTCTTATTTTTATGTTTTATCCTCATTTTCCCATCTTGAGCCTGTGAAATCAGTAGCACCTTGAAAATTTTATATCTCTATTTACAGAACTACAGCGTAATGAAGAAGCAATGGCCAGAGCCCCATCCATCTCTCTCACTGACAGTCAAGTAGAGGCCAGACCAGAAGTTAAATCTGCCTCTCCCCATGTGACATCTCTCTCCCCTTCTTTCAGAAAACGTGGTTCATCTCCATCCCCTGACAATGAGGTAGGTCTTATTTTGCATATGGTATAGTTTGAGAGATTTTCCACTTCTTTTATATCATTTGTGTTATGACTGAACATATCTCAGATTTCTTTTAACTCATTTGTTAAGGCTTGATATATTGGATTATATTAGGGAAAACATCAGTACATGGGTAATACACTCCATATCAGTGTGACCACTTTCACAACTCTGAGGGGAAGATTTTATCTGTGCATGAAGGATAGATATGGGAGAATAGACTGAAAGATACTTTTGAGTGTTTAGGGCCCAAATATGTTAGTGAGTCTGAGGCATGCCTAGGATAAAGTGAACTGGAGCATTGTGGGGACTGCTGTGCCATCAAGTATACCCATTTATACCCTTCCAGATAGTGAACTCTTTCCTCACACTCCTCAAAACACCCAAAATCTTAGCGTCTTTCCCCCACCCTATCTATAGGTCGCTTCATTGGATCCATATGCTGCTCTTCTATTCCCAACACTGGGCCAAACAAAAAAGATGGAAAGACCATTCAGTGCTGTTCCAGGAGAAATGGAAAATTTACAAACTACAAAAAACATTTGAAAGAAAATTTGGTACCGTACATAGTTGAAATCAGTTCCAGATGAACCCAGAATTGATAATTATTTGATGATAATGGCATGGAGAAGCAGTTGTATTCATCAAGCAGGATGTGCAGGTGGGGCTATTCACTAACCCAAGTAGAATCTTGTCATAGGTATTTATAGGTAGGTATGAACTGTCATCCAAATGGTTCCTCCCTTCCCAGTGTAGTTGGGAATCCAGACGATCATTTTACAATGCAGTATAACCTAATCAAAGATGGTATGTCATGTGTAACCACTTGTTTGTCTTTCCAGCTTGATGATGACCGATCTTCTTCCTTGCTTGACCTAGATGAAGAACCTGCTGCTACACTGCCCTCCACCACACATCTTGCCCACAGGTAACCATTGGCTGTGTGTACGTGATTGCTGTTTGTTGTTTTACTATTTGTATGTTACAGGAAGAGAGCTTTACACTTGTGTTACCTCATCTATTAACCTTGTATATGTATCTTCTTTGAACATGTTTAGTGTATGGGTACTTAGCTTATGATGGGTGTCCATTTCATTTGCCATCCCCAGAAGGGAGGATGAACTGCTGGGTTGCCTGTGAGCCTCAACATTTTTGCTAAAATATTTAAAAGGGAGCTGCTCTAGAGTTGCCTTCTGCCAGTGGCCTGTTAATGGTGAGGCACTAAAGGCTGAGAAGCTGCTTTGGAGTTCACTAATTATGGAGACTCCATTGCCGTGGCCACCCCTTTGAGGGAGTTCCAGTGGGAGCAGGTGTCAGAGGTATAGAATTGATAGATATAGATAGAATAGAGTAGGAGTTGGAATTGTGATTATTATGGTAAAGTAAGAGAGGATGTAAAAGAGGAAGAAATGTTCTATAAGTATATCGTGTATATAGTGGTTATGCTAGAAACTTATCGTTCAGAATGTCAAATTCAACATTTTGAATGTTGGTGTAGCATAAGTACTAGAAATGGTGAAAGGTAGATGAGATATGAGGTAAAACTGATTGGCCAATAAAACTGTTGTAGCTTTGGGAATAATCATGAAAAGAAGAAAATGTATAGTCATGGTTGTAGCATAAGTTTGATTTTGTCATTCTGACAGTGAGCAGAGTGATGACCAGAGCAGTGAGACAGAGACGCATAGCCTTCCACCTGACAGCTTTGGACCTGACAGCCTTGTTCCAGAAAGTCTTGGACCCGACATTCCTTTGGCAGAACGCTTCAGTCCAGACAAGATGCCCCAGTTGACACAAGATCAACAGAAAGCTTTGGCAGGTGAGAACTTTCCTCTCTTGGTTTGAACACATCAGTATTATCAAAATTTGATTACTGCTTTATGAAGAGTTCACCTCAGTAACATAGATGTTTTACGAGAGAATATATCTGCTTCCCAAAGTAACAGATGTTTTATGAGAGAATATATTGGCGTCCCAAAGAAGTATTGTCCAAGGTGAAAATAAACTGAAGACATCAAGATGTTGCTTTCCTTTCCAGATCCAGTTAGATTTGTTAGATAGAATGGGAAAAGAGGAAAGAAAGACAGCTTTAGAAAGGTTTGATGTTTGTTGAAGACTTTAGGAAGATAAATCTATGAGAGCATGTCTAGACTGTTCTATCATTAATTATCTGTGAGAGATGAAAATGTATTGGAAAATACAAGGAGAAAGAATTGGACCGAATATGGTTGGAAATATAAGAGGAAGGAGTAGAATACAAAAAGGGTTAACAGACTTGTATTATGTGGATATTTTGAGTGGTTGTGTCTAGGAAATTATTACTAAACATATATTGTAATAACATTTTGTTGGGGAGGGTAAAAGAATGAATGGAGATGTAAATCTCACCATAGAATTTTGTGTGCAGAATTAATAATCCCAAAGCTGGCTGTCTGTATGTTATCATTGTTCCTTTCCCAATTTGAATGGATGGTTCAGGCACATACAGCCTCCACAGCATCATCCCATTAAAATGTAAGTATGGTATGAAACACTGTGTTCATAGCATCTCTGAATACGAGGCTGTGAATAAATGAGCTGTGAGGCTATCTTCCCTTGATCTGAGCTAGAGAATAGTAATGGAGTAAAGATTTTTGATGAATTAGACCCCAAACTAAGATATATTGTTTATGATCAGGATGTGGAAAGGATTACACTAACTTCACCTCCATAGTATTAGTCGCCAAGGTATAGGGCCATGATGGCTGTCATTGTTTGTTGGTGTTTACCTCATTTAGAACTTTCTTTTATTCATCTTGCTTGCTCAGTTAAGATTATTAATTTTCCTAATTCACTCATTGTTTCTGCTATTCTTTCAATTTCTCTGATGCTTCTTCCAGCTGGAACTCCTTCAAAGGGGTGGCCAGAGAAGCAGCGTCTCCATATATAGAGAACTTTCATGCTGCTTCTTAGCCTTTAGTGCCTCACTCTTAACAGGCCACTGGCACATTGTTTGCAGAGGCTCCTACCTACTACTACTACCTCATGTCTCTGCCTAATGCTCCTGCCTAAATGTTCCTACCTACTGCTGCTCTTTCCATCTTGCCTAAAGGCAGGGCTAGTGCGTAGGGCTCATCACAGGAAAATCATGGGCTACGAAGAATGAGCTTTGTGAGTTATAATGACAAGGAGAGATTGTATGTTTGTGGGCAGAATGCCAGTAGTCCACTTGTTAGAGAGGCAGAAAGAAAACCTAATAACCCTGCACACACTCACCCCAAACTCAGTCACCAAAGTCAGCAGTTTCTCACTCGAATCAGCGTTAATGGGATGATTAGTGTCTCAGTTGTCTGTGCCGTCTCAGCTAATACAGGAAAAAACTTGCATTCAGGTCTTCACTGCTCGCTTGTTCCTCTAGTTTATCTTATCTGTTATGTGAATCTCTTCTTTTATTTTCAGTGTTTGCACATTACATGCTATATCATTACCATTCACCAAAATGTACAAGAATCAGTATTGATAAGAGATGAGGAAGGATCTTCAACAAACTTGTGATTGCATGTTAGCTTTTGTAGTTTCATAGTTTTATATTTATCACCATTTGAGTAATAAAGGGCGCACAGTATGAATTTTCCTCTTATAAGTATCATGAACAAGTGATAGAAATCAGTTTGAGGGCTGGTGGGATTAGAGTCAGGTATGTATCCCTCTCTTACAGATCATAGTGCTGAATAGATTAAATACGATATTCTGTGCTCTGTTCTTTGCAAAGAAACTTTGATTATTATGTACCTAAACTGCAATGTATGTTTCCTGAGATTTCACTCTCCTTTTTGTGGGAAGAATAGGCTGAGAAATCTTTCCCAGGATCATAAACCCCCGTATCTCGTTGAGTCTTATGGTAAGATCGGAGCCCACCAAGTTGTGATTTCTAGGTATGCATCCTCAACTTTAAGCATAAGTTTTCTTAACTAGGTTTTCCATTCTCTAGCATCAGAATATTAGCTATGAGAGACATGTTGATGTGTTTCTACAACTTGGACAAACAGCATTGAAGCATTGATAAGGGTATATGGCATCACCAAATGCTTTGTACATGCACTATGTTACATAGAATGTTTATATAGTTTTCATTATTATATTAGTTTTCTTATTGATTTTTTTTTTAGTTTATTCTTGTATTTATTTGATTGCTGCCCACCACTCCAGATATGACCCCAGATTCTGAGGGGATTACTCAGAGCGAGTCTCTTGTATCACCTGGGGAGGACGATTACTTGGTAGTTGACTTTTCATCAAGTGCTAGTGGAGGGCTTGGTCCTAGTAGTGGGGTAGGAAGTGGAAGAAGGGTTGTCAGTGAAGCAGAGTGGAACTTACTGAATGAGGAGATTCGCCGTGCCAGGTCACGAATGGGGCGGTCATGCCAGCTTTGTACCACGTATCAGACACAGCTACAGAAGGTAAGGCATACTTTTGACTGCTGCTGTCATCCTGTTATCTCTTAGGTGTTACCAACATTTAGGTTGATATTGAATGTAAAAGAGGCTATTAACTTCACCATCCAATGCTACTAAGACTTCAACTAATGTTTCATCCAAAAAGGGGCAGGCTTAATGCCACATTTTGTTGTATAAAACTTCATTTATGTCAACATACTAGTGCACTTATCTCTAGTGATTCTTAATACTCCGAGCAGTCAGATAAGATTTTGGATTCAGCTGCATGTATCAGGACAGCCAGAGAGTAGCCTCGCACATTTTACAATTTAAAGAGATCTTGAATTCAGGAATTAGGATTTGGACAATTATGCCTGAAATTGTGGATGGCTTGCAAGTATTTAGCTACAAGCTACCTCTTTAGTTAGTGTGTGTCCTCAGAGT
>JAUUEG010416118.1:0-14599 GCA_032361445.1 Panulirus gracilis | reverse complement strand
TCCCTCAAAGGCCCAGTCCTCTGTTCTTAACGCTACCTCGCTATCGCGGGAAATGGCGAATAGTATGAAAAGAAAGAAAGATTCATCTACCAAAGCTAACACCAAAATAAATTTTGAACTGTATCCCAAAAGATGGAGATGCATGCACACCTTAATGTTCACTGTACACAGGATAAAGCATGATCACCATGACAACTTACACAGGCGGTTAAGCCTTCCTCAGCAAGTCTATTCATTCCAGTTTCATATTGTACTGTATCTATGTTTATTGTTTATTAGACATCATCTTACTTATCATAATGTTTTCAAGTAAGGTCGGTCTCAATTATATGACATTAAAAATACAAAATATGAAAATCCTGTTCCTTATAAGATGATTGTCAGTAAATGGAATATAATTCAATAAGGTTTTACCAATGCTTCTGATATAATCTCAAGTTATTTTTCTCTACAAACATTATAAAAGACATTCTGATTGAAAACTTTGCAATATCTTTAAATATTTCATTACCAATATCTACAGCACACAGAATCAGGCACAATGGCCATGTTAACTTACAAATAGTTTGTCCAAGCCTATTTTGCTAAGGTTATCCGCCCAATTCCATGATTTTGTAGTGTATTTATGCTTGTCAATGTATCAAGCCATTAGATTACATAATTTAAGGTTAAGTCAGGAAGAGCTCAAAGCCTTCATATGACAGTGACATATTAGGCAGAACTAGTTGGTAGGAACATTAGCTAGGAGCCTCTGAAAACACTGCACTCGAGTTGCCCTCCGTCAGTAGCCTGCTAAGAGTGAGGCACTAAAGGCTAAAAATCAGCACTGCAGTTCACCAATTATGGAGACTTTTGCCATGGCCACCCATTTGAGGGAGTTCCTGATGGAAATAGGCATCAGAGGTATAGATATATATTTATACAGATAGAGAAACAAAGATAGACAGACATCATTTATAAGGCACATTATGAATGTAAAAACTTGGTGTTCCTTAAAGATACAGTGACCATTAATAGATGTATATGATTCAATACAATCTCACCATTATCAAACACAAAAATACAATCATTTTGCTTTAACATCATTCTAAAAGGCATTATGACTGAAAACCCCATACAAAGTCTTTAAATATTTCATCATTAATGGAAAATAAAATTTGAAAAGGTAAATTAAAAACATTACTAAAAGGATAACTAAAGTGCGGCCTTTAGTGTTGTTCTAAGAGCTTGTCATCACTTAATTTTCAAATGTCACCATTGCAAAATGTCCCATTATTTGCTGTCACTCTGCAAGGGCACTACAGAATGAAGGAAGAAAATGTACTAATCTGAGTTATAGAGATGGGGGTAGAAAGACTGGAAGACTTGAAAGAATTCAAGTATCTACGGGCCATCTTGGGTAAGATGGTGATGTAGAAGGTGAGATAAGGGAAAGACCAATACAGAGTAGAAGTCATTGGGTCCCTTAATAGACTAATGAAGGGTAGAGGTGTATGAATGGAAGTGAAGAAAGGATTCAAGGAGAGAACAGACCTCCTGATCCTCAACTATACAGTCAAAACATGGGACATGGAATGGGTCACCAAGATCAAGAATCCTGGCAGTGGAAAAGACCTACTTGAGAGGATCATGATGTATAACTAGATGGAATGAAAAAAGAAATGAGGGGGTGCATGAGAATGTGGTATGGCAGGAAATGCAAAGGGAATAAATTGTGGATTGATCGAGTGGGTGAAATGTAATACTTTGAGGTGGTTTTAGTCATGGAGAAAGAATGCAAGATGAGGGCTGTACTAGTACATTGTACGACAGCATATGTGATAGAAGACCAGCTGTGACATGGGGAAATAGATTGGAAGAGTACTAGAGGGAAAGAAATGGTGAGAGAATGCATGGATTGGTGTATGCGAGGGATGCATGTGAGGACAAGGACAAGTGGAGACCCTTTTGCCATGGCCACCCCCTTAACGGGAGTTCCTGGACGGAACAGACATCAGAGATATAGACTGAGACAAAATAAAAACAATTTGCTTACCACTCTCAGAAACTCTTGAGCATCATGCTGCATGAAAGAATCTAGAGTCTCCCAGCCAAATGACTTGGTCAGTTTCTTGGTACCTACTGGCCTGTCACATGTCTGCAGTTCATGGAAAACACGCTGAAGTGCCAGTGCCACACTCTTAGTGGAATCATCACTTTCAGTTGGCATTTTATAAACAGCCTGTTAGAGAGATTTACTCATTAAATGATAATATATGTAACAAACACCATCTTATTAAGAATAAAAAGCTTTATACTTTAAATAATGGAGTTCCTTTTAAATAAAAAGTCACCATACACTAAGTCAGTTCATGGAAGCAAAGTAATGTCAAAAAACAATCATAACTGAGAAATGCATTTTGTATATATTCACAGCAAGATGGCAATGCTAACCTGACAACCACATAAATGCAGCATTTTTACCTACTGGGATTAGCATATTTCATTTAAAAAGTGGTACATAAGTATGCATGGGCAAACATAGGTGATGGAAAGTTGACATTGTTAGATTAAGTACTAACTGATACATGTTCATGGGATAGCCTCTCGGATTTGAATGTACTGAGATAAGCAGCTAGTTGGACGTCTGATTATTATTTGGGAAGGCAAGGGAGAGGGTTTGTAGAGTCTTTAGGAAAGAGGAAATGATATGGAAGGGAGGAGAATGATGTAAGTGAATGAGCCTAGAATTAAGATACCAAAAGAGAATAAAAGTGAAATGGTAAAGTGACTGCAAATAAAGCTAAAGGAGTGGGTGAGGAATGCGGAGCGGTGCTGAAATGTCCAAGATACATGCATGTGTGGCAAGTACAAGGTGGAAAATGGAAAGATGAGAAAGGGTAGCGAGTGGTGGGATGAGAAAGTTCCTAGTGAAAGAATAAAGAATGATGTAAGGGCATTATGTGCAGGGAAGGAGTACAAGTAACACCCACTTAGAAAATAATTTCTTCATATTAATAAAAAAGTAACCAACATTATGAGTATTTCATAAAATATGCTTCACCATCACACTCATGAAGATGTCAACCACACAACATAGCAAGACTACAAGATACAGGCACTAAACATGCATTAGGCCCCTCTACTCCCAATACAGGAAACTGTATTACCTTTTCACTAACATGTAAGGACTTGAAATAAACACAGTAAACCAAAAATAAAAGGCCTACTAACAAAGGCAAATGCAAAATTTTCATATATTCAAACTTTTCATACCCATATTTCACTACAGTGTAACAAGCTGGGAGATATGATGGGCACACAGTCATCCTTGTTGACGAAATATGAATAATCTTGGCAAAGTGATCAGATGGGAAGACAGTCATCCTTGTTGACAAAATATGAATAATCTTAATTCTGCCTTTACAGCACCAAGGGTACTGACAAGAAGTTAAAAGAAATCATGAAATCATGCATTCATCTGACAGCCCAGCCTACCATACATCTCTTGCAGAAATACAACCGAGTCTGTTTTTGAATGGCAGTTTAGATATGTAACAAGCACAACTTCAATCATCAGTGACTTTTTTTTTTTTTCTTTTTTGGGGGGGTTACATGGCATTCATGAAATGAGCTACATTTGGTTGGAAAGTATAACTTTATGGTCATGAATGGTTAACCCCTGAAAAATAATACTAGAAGTACTGATACTTCTTGTGGATGACTAGGAACTGTACATCAAGGTCTGCTGCTATAAATGAAAGAGAATGCAGCATGTGTCCACCTAATTCAGGAAAGTGCACGACCTGGATTCAGATCTTTCACTATAGCATTAAATTATGGGTATAATTATATTTCATGGTGTACAGTACAACTACATTCATCTTCCTCCTGTGGTGTAGTCTCATCTATGGAAAGAATAAATTGGAAAGTAACAGGATCCCAATATGTCAAGTATAACAAGACAGCCCAAGATATCCTTATTCAAAATAATTTCATTTACTTACCATCCTCAACTGACTTGTGAAATAAAGTACTTGAAGGAGGGAATTCATGTAGCAAGTGGCACCTTGATTCTTGAGTCCAACATAACCAGTGTGCTTTTTACTATCCCACGATACACCATGTGGGGCATCAGCTGACACCCAAACCTGCAAATTTGTATCAAATAAAATTCCAGCCCTAATATCCATATTCCTTTAAGCATGAAGAATAAACAGTCCAAGAGTTATGCCTAATGTTCATGGTAAAATTCCATTGACTTTCATTGCACTGAGGCAAATTTTTGGCTTTATACATTCCCTTACTCAAATTCCCAGCTGATGTCCATGTCTTATCCACAGATGTCACTAACAACCTAACAACATAGCTGGAAAATATATCACACATGACAGGCAGCCATAAATCTTCAAAGCAATTCTATCTGCATCACCACAATGGGATGCTAGATCTATGCAGAAACTAAGTCATTTTTAAAGGAAAAGAAATAATTTCTCATATAATACTTCATATTCTTTAAGAAACTAGGTTTATTTCTTTTCATTTAGTTGTGAAAAGAATGTATGTAAATAGTATATGTAAATAATGCATATATATAGTATATATCCCTGGGGATAGGGGAGAAAGAATACTTCCCACGTATTCCCTGTGTGTCATAGAAAGTGACTAAAAGGGAAGGGAGCAGGGGGCTGAAAATCCTCCCCTCACGCTTTTTTTTTTAATTTTCCAAAAGAAGGAACAGAGAAGGGGGCCAGGTGAGGATATTCCCTCAAAGGCCCAGTCCTCTGTTCTTGACGCTACCTCGCTAATGCGGGAAATGGCGAATAGTATGAAAGAAGAGAATAAAGTAAATGTACATGTAAAAAATATTCAAAATGTATACATGGGATGTATGAAACCATGTCTGGTAAAATACCATATAGTGTGGAATGTGTTTTGGTGCATGTAGAATAACATCATGCCTACAAAATATACACAATCATCATATACTTCCATAAATGAAGGATTTTTGATGCTATCCCAGGTAAAAAATACATCCTGCCACACACATATCCTCTTATGTCATGGGGGAACTCAAGCTGTACAATGAAAAGGTTAATCAAATGAAAACTTAACACCTGGGAGGAATAACAACTCATGTACTGAGTTCATAACTTTCCTGCTTCTGCAGGGACCGGTCCCAGAGCTGATCAAGCCTTACGAGTCCCTTCTATCTTTATGAGGCTCCTGCAACATCCACTAGCCAGGCCCATAGGTATAAAGTGTTGTGAAGTGTAAGTGTTCATATACAGAGTGAAGGGCAATTGTGAAGTAAGTGCTCAGTGTCTTTTTCTTTATGGTAGATGCATCATGGGAAGGACAGGTCTTGGGACATGCTGAAACAGTGTTTGCAGTGTTACAGTGATGGGTGATGCCCAGATCATAGACAGGAGAGTGTAACTCATATCTGCATGGAGTTTCCCGTTTCTGATGAGTGGTGTATCTCAGATGGGTTGGCGTTCTTCAAAACAGAATTGGGAGGTTGGTTGTTTTGTGCTGGTTGGGCTACTTCAATGCAAACATGTTTTGTCAGCATTATTTTTTGCTGACAGAGGAGATCTAGGGTAGATGCTACTTAAGTGAGAAGCAGGGATAAACTTTTCATTTCTACTAGAAGGTTGGTGGTTAGTTTACAGAGGAATTTGGGTATCAATGGTCTAGTGCTGTTGAACAAAATTAAGACCTAAGGTTGAACAATACAAACACTGAGTCAACATCTATACTAATACATTAACCTGTGTCCTGGTCAGCTAAAAAACTGAAACTTTGTATGCAAACTAAGGGTACCCTAAGTGTGAGCACCTAGGTATCATTTCTTTAAAATTTGATGACTGTAATTACCTATCAATACTGTACATGGAGGAGAGATGTTACACTTAATGCCCCTTATCAATACCATTCTCAGCTATCATACAACTTTTTAAATTTTAGTTTCTTGTATGCATTTACCATATCTTCATTCACTTTGTTCCATTCATCCTCCACTATTAGACTAAACTGTACTTCTATACATCTTTTTTAACAAGGTTCTAGCTGAATTTCATGTAATTTCCACTGGGTGTTCTGTTCCTACATCTCTCAAAAGAACTATTCACAATCTACATTATCAACCCCCACTCTTCTATCTTCCAAGGTGGGCAAATTTATATTCTCTAGTCTTGCCCTGTAATTCAGCTCTCTCTGTTCTTTGTTTCCCTCCTCAACCTTCTCTAGTAGCTCTTTGTGCTTCTTTAGGTGTGTTGACCAAACTTGAGAAGCCTGTCATATTTTAGCTTTATGAAGGATATGAACAGCTTGCTTAATATTCCCTCATCCCTATACTTGAAAACTATTCTAATATTTGTCAGCAGACAGTTTATCTTAACTTTTCTCCAAATGTAGGACTCTGGTGACAGGTTGTGGATGATGTTGACTCCTAATTCCTTCTCACTCACAGAATCCTGAAGTTTATTTTCTGCTAGATGATAGTCATATTGAAGCCTGAAATCACTTTGTCCCATCCTTATTACTTTGCATTTGCTTGGGTTTAATTTCATCAACCATGTATCAAACCAAATTTGGTCTATTTAGGTACTGTTGTAAGTTTATGCAATCCCCTTTGCTTTTCACTTCCCTCATGACCTTTGCATCATCCCAGAATGGACCCTGTGGCACTCTGTTAGTCACCTTGACACATTGGGAGAAGGCTCCTTGAACTTGCATCCTCTGTACCCCCTTCCTAAACATAATATTTTAATCGTTAAAGGAGTTTCCCTCTCATTCTTGCCTGGTGATCCAGATTTCATAATTAGCCTTCCATTAGGCAGTGTCAGATACTCTATGGCAGTCCAGATACAAACAATCCACCCAGCCTTTCTTTTGTCTGAGTTCTCTCTTATAGAACTCTAAGGGGAATGTTACACATGACCTCCTTTTCCTCAGAGTGCCATTTCTCACTTAGATAATTGCTCATCCATAGAAAGTCATACACTTGCTTTCCAATAATCCTTTCCAAAATTTTACACACCACCTTCATCAGTAAGACTTTTCCATAGCGTGTGTAATTATTTGTCTTTAATTACATATCTGTACAATATGGATGGAAAGTTCTACACTCATGGTGCCCCATCTCCTGAACTTTCTTTGCCATCAAGTGCCTTTTAGACTCTTGTAAACTACCAATATTGTGACTTATTGGTTAGTTTAGTATTCCAACCATCCACCTCCCTAACACTAAACCAGTGCTTCTTGACACACTTTCTAACTAGGTTGTGACAGCTTTTTGTTGTAGTCTCTGGTTACTCTGGTGCTGCATTTCTTGAAGAACTGTTCCCAATCAATATCATCCAGTTGATTTAGAAATTTTAAGGCTGTTATCAGCCCCCTCTTTCCCCTTTGAAGTCCTCAGCCTTTTATTGTAGTTCAACTCTCTCAGTTCATGTACCATTTTGGTTGCTCTTTTCTGTACTCTCTCAAGTGTGTGTGTGTGATTACTATTTGTGTGTTGCAGAGGAAGTTTTAAACTCTTGCCTTTGTGAAAATGATATTGTCCAGCATACTTATTTCTAAATGGGCTTTGTAAAAGTTATGCATGGAAATATGCTTTCAACTAAAACTAGCTAGGTAAAGTTTGCTTTTAATTTAAAATTTTCAAGTTTTTATATTATGGATAATGTTGAATGGACATCTACCACAGTGTCATCAAACATTGAGATAAGACTAATGAGTGTTCCTGCTACAACAGAAACTTTCTTTAAATTCTGCTCCTTACCATAAAGCCAACCAAAAACCTCAGCTATTTTGTTTATAAGTTTTATACCTACCAAACCTTCATGGCCTAATGTAGATGTGCAGTAATTCTCAACTCTTGACAGGCACGGTTGAAAGCATAAATGAGCTTCGCGGGATGGGTATCAAAATAGGATCATGCACTGGTTATCCCTCACCCATTGTGGAGAAGCTCAAACCTCTTGCCACTGCCCAGGGTTATGTCCCTGATGCTTATGTCACTGCTGATGAAGTACCTCAGGCCCGACCCATGCCCTACATGGTCAGTAGTTTTACCGTAATCAACCTGTGTCCTGTAACGTGAATAAGCATAACTAAGTAGACACCATAACAAATGTAGTGATAAAGTGATCTGGCTTAGGCATATTTGGTGGATGTGTTTCTGACTAAACTTGCCTTGTATGTTAGATATGTTGTTGTCATGCATGGTGTATGTATAACTACCCTTTGTATGTTAAAGGCTTCAGGCACAGACAAAAGTCCTTTATCAAAGTCATATGGAAAGGAGAAAAAAAAAACATTAAAGAGTTTTTGAGGGGGTGAAAAACCTGCTTTTTGAAAAGGGAGAGATCATATTTCTTTAGAAAACAAAGAGATTCATAATAGGAAAAAGGATGCAAGGAAAAGGGTGTGAAGTTAGGAACAAAAATAATGAGGATAGGTATATCATGCATGTTGGGAGATGTTAAGACTAATGTGTTAGCTTTATTTTAATGAGAGAAGGCAAGACCAAAATCTTGACATGGGTGGTGTAATATGGCTTTGAGCACCACTTTACCTGTCCTGTTTATACCTACAGGAAGTGAGCATATGATCATTTGTTCCACCTCTGAAATGCATATGTTGGACCAACCTTGTTGAATTTCAAATGTCAGATTTTTCTGTTACCCAACAGTGAACATATTTCCTCATATCCCTTTTCATCGTTTTCTTTTTGAGGTTCCATGTACATCCCCTAAACTCTCCATCCAGCTTTGAAAAATTTATCCTTTATCAAAATCAATTAGTTCATTTTTTTTTTTTGAAGACATTTTTTCCAACCTATTTTTTATAGACCAGACCTGTAAATTTGGGCATCATTGTAGTTACACATTTTTACACTCTTTTCAACTCATATATATGCTTCATTATGTAGGGATGCTGCAAAAATGCGTATATTTCTAAACGTACTTGCATCTATGGACCTTAATGTCTGTTACTCCTAGGTTTGCCATTAATGCGTTAACTGTTGTAAAATTCCCCCAGACATGTGTCAACTGATAATGTGCTTTACAATGATAGCCCAAGATCTTTCTCATAGTTTGATTCCTCTAAACTCTTACCAGCTAATCCATAGTTCCACTGAGGTCATCCTGATCCCCTTTTAATTCTCCTTGCACAGTAAAGGTCATCCTCCACCCATTCTTCTAAGCTGTCTTTCTCATCAATTTCTGCTTTTAGTTTTGTATCACCTGTGAACATGTTAACTTTGCTAACTTATGATCTTATTACCTATTGAAGATCACTAACCAAGGACAAGAAAACCAACATTTCATTCACTACACATAATCATCCACTGCATTTTCAGTGGATCATTGCACCCACCACACCATTTCCATATCATACCATATATACTCATCTTTAAGTCTACCTTGTGTGTAGGTCGATTCTTAATTTTTGGCCCAGAAATCATTGATTTATGACATGCCTTGTGTATAGGTTGACCCAAAGTTTTGAGGGTAATGGAACAACAAATTAGGGTAATAAAGAATCATATTTTATGGCATACAAAATTCTTTTCAGAAAATCCTCACTGAAAACACTCCACCTCCCATAAACTGAGGTTCGCTGAGCCTGAAACACTAAACGCCAAAGGCAATTTTTTTACCATTTATTATTATGGCACTTTACACTGAAATGTGGGTATATATAGCAAAAATATTGTATATTTCCAATCAAGTATTTATTCAAGTCAATTAGGACTGAATGTTATTGTAATACAACAGTTTTTAACTGAAAATCATTTGAAAAGTGATTACGGTAACCGTTTGAACAATGAAAGAAGGAGAGTCAGTTTTCTTCTTCATGCTTTTATCCCACTTTCCATATAAAATTCTTTTCAGAAAATCCTCACTAAAAACACTCCACCTCCCATAAACTGAGGTTTGCTGAGCCTGAAACACTAAGTGCCAAAGGCAATTATTTTACCATTAATTATTATGGCACTTTACATTGAAATGTGGGTGTTTATAGCAAAAATAGTGTATATCTCCAATCAAGTATTTATTCAAGTCAATTAGGACAGAATGTTATTGTAGCACAACAGTTTTTAACTGAAAATCATTTGAAAAGTGATAACGGTAACATCATTTGAACAATGAAAGGAGAGTCAGTTGTTTTCTTCATGCTTTTATCCCACTTTCCAAGTGTCGTTTCAGAAAAATGTTACATTTCAGTGAATGTACTATATCAAGCACAGTATGAATAGAATATTGTAATATAACAGTATTTTAACTGAAAACTATTTAAAAAACGAGTTACATCTTCACCATCCCATTCATAAACAAATTAGAAAACCATGGTGACATCACACACTGCTGTGGCGGACCTACCTTCACATCTTCATACTTGCATACACATTTTACTCTCCTGATAAATCTTTATTACTTCTAGCAGCTTTTGTCTCACACCATATATTCACAATGCCCTCCAGAGAACAGCTTTATCACTTGTATCATATGCTCTCTCCAGATCCGTAAATCCACATACAAATCCTTCTGTATCTTAAAGTATTTCTTACAGAAATTCTTCAAAGCAAAGACCTGATTCACATGCCCTCTAGCACTCCTGAAGACATTTATGCAGTTGAAATGCCTATCTTTTGCTGTAAAATCAGGGTGATGGGTATTGACAGAATATGACTAACACTGACCACATAATCTCTCTACCTCAAAAATCATGAAAAATAGCACATGTGGCTCATAAATACAAATTAAGTACATATTTTTGAGAGTCTTGGAGGGACTGCACGCATCTCCAACATATCTTACCCAGTCTGTCATCACCACAACATACATACTTTTCTACTTGTACTTGCCATCTGCTGGTATGTTCAACTTCTGAATTCATATTCCTTGTATTCTGATACATTTGAAACTCTGGACATGTTATTCTTTTGCCTCCCCTTACTTTGATTTTTAGCCTGTAAAGCTAGCTGATACATTGACTAAATTAAATTAGTACATCCAATACACTGACTCATCTATCACATCTATTACCCTCTGTCATTCACCACATGCATACCATTAGTATATCCATCATATCCATTACGTTAACTTAGGTACCATATCCATTACGTTAACTTAGGTACCATATTCACTACATTAATCCATCCAACATGGTTACCAATGTTTGTAACTTAAATATGCTATTGGTTGCTTATGTATACATTGTTCTTAGCTACCAGAACAGTGCAACAAAATATGTAGTAGAATTCATGTAAACTATTGGAATATATTTATCTTCTCTGACCTGTCTTTACTGTCTTTAGATGTATGCCATGAATATTTCATAATATGATAAAAGTTTATATTATATATACTTCACTACAATGAATCCCTCATGTATTCATCCTTACCTTGCAGAAATTATCACATTTATCTAACGAAGGCTTCTTGTACCCACTGTGTTATCAATTAAATAGGTATACCTCATGCATGTATTCTACACCTACTGTGAATACTTTATGTAACCACCCAGGTTCAGTAATGAATGTTTTTTACGCCTTCTTTGACTGTAATGAATACATCATAAAATGATCCTAGGCCTGTAATGTCTGCCTAATGTACTCACCCAGCACTTGGAATGAATGCATTATATACCAGCCTTCCAAGTGTGATGAATGGTTTATGTACTCACATTTCTCCTATAATGAAAGATTCACAGACCCTATGTTAGTGATGACAATCTTTACATTATCTTTAGGGAGTGTCCTAGACTTAACGAAGAAGCATGCCATTGGATTTCAAAACTGTCTCGAAACAGCAGTTTCTGCCAGTGTTGGATTTAACTGACAGTTTTATGTTCATGCAATGGTAAGTTTGAACAAAGTCCATAACATCACTCAAATCATATACAAAGTACATTATTGTACACTTAATCCCTTCACTACACAATACAAGTTGAGTATCCCTTATCTGAAATGCTGGATCAGATGTGTTTTAGATTTCATAGGATTTTGCAATATTTGCATATACATAATGAGATATCTTGGGATGGGACCTTAGTCAAAACACAAAATCCATTTATGTTTCATATTAACACATAGCCTGAAGGTAATTTATACAAATTTTTGTGTCACACAACCATCAGAAAGCTAGTGTCAACCTTAAAGGCCCATGTGGACAGTCTGTGCTTGTTTGGCATCGCCTTCCTGACAATTTAATGCTACTGATAAGCAATTATTTTCTTACACTTACTCACACATAAGTACTAAACAGTAGCAAAATATGAAGTAACATTAATACAATTGAAAAATAATGTGTTAGGGTAACTAAGCAGCACAGCTGCATCAGCAGAATACTTGTATCAGCTGTTAAACAACAACAACAAAAACAAACAACTGAAGGTTTTCAGTTTCCACCTACGATGCTGTGTATTGATTAAGAGGTTACAGTACAAACTGGTGCCGACACAGCATCAGAGTCCAGCATGGGCAGGTGTAGAATTCTGCATTAGTAACGTCATGTTACCATGCATAAAGTCTTGGATTTTGGAGCATTTTGGATTTCGGATTAGGGATGCTTAACTATGTCTGCCACATCCATGTAAAGCACTCATTCAAACATTAATTTTACAAACATATCCACAGCAGTAACACTATAAATCCTTTAAGGTAGTCACAAAAACTTCCACTTACTAATGTTAACTTTTTGATATAGCACCATTAAATGTTATATCCTTTCATTAGGTGTGGTTGAATGCCATACGACTAGATGTAAGCCCCATTGAGGCAGTGGTTAAAGTTGATGATACTGTGGATGGCATCAAGGAAGGCATCACTGCTGGCTGCTGGACTGTGGGTGTTGCTAAGACGGTGAGTTTCGGGAATGCACCCACTCCTCTAAAGTCACTCTCTAGTCCCTAATAATGTTGCCATTGAGTAAAATGAAAAAAAAGCAAAGTTATTTAGCAAAAATCTCCATGATAGGCTAAAAGAAAAAAAACAAATTTACTATGAAGCATATAATGAACTTCCATTTATAATATTGAGGCTAGAACATCACTTAGCACAGTTTTCTCACCTGCAACAAAGTTGAAATTCTTGCAAAAGGACTTGTATTGGGTACTCACTGGCAACTATTTCATGAATGGCTGTGCACTGGACCACACTTATGGCATGATCAAAAATATGGTTGAAAAAAAAGGGCAAATGATAGTTGGGGTCAGAGTGTATCATTAACCTTTTGGGAGAATGAAAAGATGATTTGGAAGGAGGTAAATCACAAGCAAAAGACAAGAGAACAAATGGGAACATTGGTGAAGGGGGCAAGGGGGAAGAGATAACAGGTATTGATGAAGTGAGAAGGAAAGAGTATTTTGAAGGTTTCTTGAATGTGTTTGATGACAGTAGCAGATATAGGGTGTTTTGGTCAGGGTGGTCTGTGAAGTGAGAGGGTTAGGGAGAATGGTTTGGTTAAGAGAGAAGAGTTGGTGAAAGCCTTGAAGACGACGAAATCCAGCAAGGTGGCAGGTTTGGATGGTACTACAGTTAGATTTATTAAGAAAGGGGGTGACTGGGTTGTTGATTGGTTGGTAAGGATATTCAGTGTATGTATGGATCATGTTGAAGTACCTGAAGATTGGCAGAGTGGATGTATAGTGCCATTGTACAAAGGCAAAGGGGATAAAGGTGAGTGTTCCAGCTACCGAGGCACAAGTTTGTTGTGTATCCCTGGAAAACTGTATGGAAGGGTATTGATTGAGAGGGTGTAAGGATGTACAGAGCATCAAATTGGAGAGGAGCAGAGTGGTTTCAGAAGTGGTATAGGATGTGTCAATGAGGTGTTTGCTTTGAAGGATGTGTGCGAGAAATATTTAGAAAAACAGATGGGCTTGTATGTAGCATTTATGGATCTGGAGAAGGCATGTGATAGGGTTGATAGAGATAGTGTGTGGAAGGTCTTAGGAGCATATGGTGTGGGAGGTAAGTTGTTAGAAGCAGTGAAAAGCTTTTATCAAGGATGTAAGGCATGTTTGTGAGTAGGAAGAGAGGAGGGTGACTGGTTCCCTGTGAGGGTTGGTTTGTGGCAGGGGTGTGTGATGTCCCCATGGTTGTTTAATTTGTTTATGGATGGGGGTGGTTAGAAAGGTAAATGCAAGAGTTTTGGAGAGAGGGGCAAGTATGCAGTCTGTTGGGGATGAGAAGGCATTTGAAGCGAGTCAGTCATTCACCGATGATACAGCACTGGTGGCTGATTCAAGTGAGAAACTGCAGAAGCTGGTGATTAAGTTTGGAAAAGTGAGTGAAAGGAAAGTTGAGAGTAAGTTTGAACAAGAGCCATGTTATTAGGTTCAGCAGGGTTGAGGGACAAGTTAATTGGGATGTAAGTTTGCATGGAAAAGCATTGGAGGAAATGAAGTATTTTAGATATCTGGGAGAGGACTTAGCAGCAAATGGAACCATGGAAGCAAAAGTGAGTCACAGGGTGAGTGAAGGTTCTGGAAGCGATGAAGAATGTGTAGAAAGAGAACGTTATCTCAGAGCAAAAATGGTTATGTTTGAAGAAATAGTAGTTCCAACAGTATTATATGGTTGCAAGGTATAGGTTATAGA
>JAUUEG010413908.1:0-14636 GCA_032361445.1 Panulirus gracilis | reverse complement strand
AAGCTGTCGTCTTCTAAGGCTGGGTAGTCGTTGCCTTGCACGACGATGTTGCGGGTCAGGAGCCCAACCTCTGCCGCCAGGGAGACGACCGTCGCGTCGTCAGAGAGCGTGTAGGTCTCGCCTGCAACAGCCAAGGACGTGACGCATGTCACTAGAACAACAACTGCAGCAAATACACTGACAGAAAAACAGATAAACAATAAAAGAAAACAGTGATAAACCAGATTGATCAGGAAATGAATAACGAATAGTTAACGAGTGACCAGAGCGTCGTTGAATTGTCAAAAGAGTTGTTTGCGAGTAACCAACGATTGATCAACAAATGGTTAACGAGAGAAGACTGACCCAAGTGCTGGTGCTGGAGCGGTGTGTCCAGGCTGAGGACAGCACCATCCACGGCCGTCACTGTCCTCACCTCCGTCTCCGTCGCCTCCTTCCCCGAGGTGGTCACCATCACCTGCAACAGTGGGGCCATCAGGGATCATCAGAGGTCATCAGGGGTCCCAGAGGGAGTTACAAGCCTCAGCGAGGGGACACAAAGGATGGCAAACGGTTCTATCCCCAAAGAGCACCACAAGTTACAATAAATTACCATAAGTTGTGATTAACAACACATGGTCGGAAAAGGTAGTTGGAGGTTACAAGGGGTGATTAAGGACTTGATTGCTACAGACGGAGGCTTAATGGGTAGGTAAGGGGTCATAATGGGTAGGGAAGGGGTCATAATGGGTAACAAAAAGGTTGCAAGTCACAGGAACAGGTCAGAGAAGATGCGAAGGGAGAAAAAAGAAATTTCAGGAGACACTAAACTATACTAATGATGAGATGTATTCCAGGGAGATTTAGCTACGCTAGGGGTACGAGGATACTGCACTAGGGTCAGGAACATGTTATAACAACTCAAACCCATTGAGGCAATTGGTGTAGGGAGGTGGGTAAGGGCATCAGATATATACTGTATAGAGACAGGCAAACAGACATAAACAGTTTATTACCAATTACAAAGAGAAAATTGTTTGTGGTTACCTGCTTGTTGAGCCAAGATGGGTCAGCAGGCTGTGCAAGTGTGACCTGAGAGTCGCCTGATGATGCCGTGACCCCAAGCTTGACCCATGACCTGCCGGAGAGCTGTCCGTGCAGGGTCAACTGGCCGAACACACCTGCTCAGTAGGAAGGTCAAGATGATGGGTCAACTAAACCATTGAAGTAAAAGCATTTAACTTTATCGATTAAACAGTTTATAATATTTTCCTTAAAACTTGTCATCTTGGATAATGAAGTTAAACTAACACTGGGGTTAACATTAAGGGAGAACTAACACAGGAGTTGATATCAAGGGAAAACTAACACAGGGGTTAACATTAAGGGAGAACTAACACAGAGGTTAACATTAAGGGAGAACGAGTTTCTGTTTTGATGTAAACAAGAGAACAATGAAGGTATTACTCTAACTGTGAGGCCGCACATGACAACAGCTTCCATACCTACTGGTAACTTCTAACTACATGAGAGCAAGATGGACGTATGTCACAGTCAGCAGACCAGGCAATACTCGGCTAGCTGCTGCGTCACGTGATTACTGTGTGGCCGTTGGCAACTCAAGGGTGGGCCGTTTTGATAACTGTTTCTTTCCCTGCGCCTCTAAGCTTTGGAACTCTATGCCCTCTAAAATTTTTCCCAATAACTAAGACCTGGCATATTTTTAAAGACAGGTCTTTACTTTCCCTTGTCTACTCCCTTACCATTTCATCAACTTCTCTATATTTCAATCAAGGCCCAGTCTTGATGTGGACTATTGTCCGTGACTGGGGCCTCCAACGTGATATAAAAAAAAGCTTGTCGCCTCCATGACTGCACCAAGCTGGTGCGTCTGTGAGCCTCTTAGTAAGCTCATGTGTACATTACCCAGTCAAAGATACATGTATTGGTCAGTGCACCTTCACTCATACTGACCTATGGCCTTCCAGCCCACGTTGGGTACACCATTTGGCATGAGCATGCCCTGGTTGTCGGGGTCCTCAGGGTCGAGCGAGCCACGCAGGACAATGTTCAGGTTGTGTGTGAAGGGCGTGTCTTCAGAGAACCCGGCCACCACACTACCTCCCTGAAGGAGAAGACATTACCGAGTCGTACTCCTCCCTCTTATCTGGTATCACTAAACCTTTTGGACCTTGACCTTACTGTCTACTTCAACCCCATTTGTCACTGTACATGATCACTTTGAGGAACACTTTGATAAACACGGTTTCATGTCTACAGACTTCAACTCAGTAGTCTTAATATCACAGTCTGTAAAGTTATGCATGCGTGAAAATCCGTCTTACAAACTCCTTGCTGAAGTGATGAGCAGTGACGAAAATAGTGAACAATGACTGAAGGACTAAAGAGTGACTGAAGAAGCAAACAGGAAATATACAGACCTCCAGGATATGTTAGGTGGTCGTTGGGGGCGGCACAGAAGGCCAGGCTCACCTGTATGTAGATGATGGTAGTGTTGAAGACGTGGTCCATCGTGTCCTCGAACTCCAGACCTCCGTACACATACACCCGAGCCAGAGGAGGCGTCTCGATGTCCACGATCAGCCACATACCTGCAGGATACACACAGCGGTCATGTGTATTGCAGGTATGGCAGGATACATAACCAGTGGTCATGTGTACTCCAGGTCAAATCCTGAGTATGTCACATCCTACAGCAAGTGCTAAAGCATCATGATTCTAGTTTCACTTTGTATAGGGACACAAACTAATTATATGTATGAAAGGATTTTAATCTTTTAATGTGATGAAAGGAAGTCTCATTCTCATAGAACCACTGAACATGCTAATCACCTGATGTCATTAACAAGACTTCCTAACTCGTCCATGTCACCAGAAATCGTGACCTCCTCCTGCACCACATCTTATCCTAATAACAGGAGATCAGATCCTGATTTGGGTACACCCCAGGACATATCCTGGTCACGTGGTACCAAGAGTGGATCCCAGTGTGACCAACCACTGTATATTTTCTTTTCGTGGGCTGCAACACTCACCCTGGGGGATGATGATCTCGTCCCCTTCCACAGGCAGGTTGTACACGTCCTCGCTGGGGTGACCTCCTGACCCGACGGGCACCTCCTTCCACGTCTCCACGTCTGACCATCGGAAGGTCGTGTTGGGCTGACCTGTCGGCACCGGAGGCGGCGTCGGGGGTACACAACCCTCGTACTGACACCTGTGGTGACGTCAGTCATCAAGGACTATAATGTTACAACGATGTTCTCTGACGGATTTAAGATGACGGAAGAGAAGTCCAAACATATCACCACGAAATTGAAATGAAAAGCAACTTTAGTGAATCAATCAAATCTTCAATCTCACAATGATACTTAAAAGGTAAAGCCTAGTTTATGGATAAAGGTTAAACTGGATAAATAGAAATACGTCGAAAATTTTGTGCATCGATTGACCATAAGATTTACGAAGATTAAATTTTTTTTTTGTTTTACTCTTGGATGCTGATGTCAATGGAGACCAGCTGAGACTTCGACAGTTAACTAATCAGATGGTACAATCCAGTGTAACTTACCAGTACACTCTGAAATCTATCTTCCGGTCTGATCCAATGTTCCGGTCATCAAACAGAACTGACCTCCTCCTCCTCCTCGAGCTGGTCAACATCCCCGACACTGGAATAACGAAAATTCTTTTGTGGAAAAAAAAGGAAAAAAATAAAGGTTAAATGGAAGAAGATGCAATGGAACATGAGTTGTGGAATAACCTACCACCAGATGTTGTCAATACTACCATCAGATGTTGTCAGTACTACCATCAGATGTCGTCAGTACTACCACCAGATGTTGTGAGTACTACCATCAGATGTCTGTACTACCATCAGATGTTGTCAGTAAAGATGTATGGCTCAACTCCTCTCCTGCAGTAGCCATATTTGTCATGGACCATCAGGTCTCCCATTCACTACTGTGCGTCCATCACATACTGAAGTTCTACGTCAGTATCATTACACCTTCACAAGTATCCACCACTACATCTCCACCATCACTTTTCCATGCAGGTACGGGTAGACCCACGTAAACCATGTAGGTAAGGGTAAACCAACCAACTCATGTAGGTATGGGTAAGCCCACCTACCCATGTAGGTAATGGCAAACCCATCTACTCATGTAGGTAAGGGTAGGACTACGTGCTACGTACCTAGGTGTAGACCCACGTACCTAGGTAAGTGACAATGCGAGTGTCGTTCTCCCAGTGGTAGTCACCGTGGACGTTGGTCGTGGGGTCAGGGACAGAGTCTGTGCTGTTCCTGTCGTCGTTTGTCATGCTGGATAACAGAAAACGACAGTCAATATAAGATGTTTCACAACGATAGTTTGTAAACAAACAGTAATCTATTTCCTGATTATTTGCTGTGTTTATGACAAAGAAACCTTCCATTATGTTATATTCTGAAGTCAATAATTTTAGTCGTTGTGTTTCCATGGAAGCCTCTGCACCTCTGCTCTTGGAAACCTCACAGTTGTCTGTCTGTATGATAACGTCTCTCACATCATGCTATACACGTACCAAGAATCAAGAAGCTATTTCAAATCGACAAATCCTTTACATATACTCGAGGCATCAGTGTTCCTTGAGAACGGCGTGAACACCTTCAGGAGGCCACCTACCTGAAGCCATCAGGACGCTGCATTAGCTCGTGCTGGACCAGGTAGTAGTCATCGTCGTCAACAAAGCGAGTCTTGGCCGTGTACGATATGTTGGAGATCTACAGGTGAGGCCGGGGATCAGTATGGAACCCAACACAGACACTCATGGTGAGGGTCAGTCATGGTTGTATTTTCAAGGTAAGTTACAATCGGTCATGATCTTTAAGTAATACCGGACTTTCAATCCTTGATTCTAAAGACAATCATAATTGTTTCAGTTGTAATTATTAAGTTCTCTGAGCAAACACTGTTTGATCTTACTTAAGTGACTGCTTCATATATGTTTGTCGTCTGAACAATATACCTTACATGCTTGGGTAAAATGAGGGTCGTTATCTGCATGACATATTAAGAGACGAAAGTCACTGGAAGATGAAGGATGTCTTACATGGACGGAGTAATCGTAGGTCCAGTTGAAGATTCCTCCACTGTACAGGATGCCCATCCATCCCTCCGTCGTGAGACGCTTCACACGGTAGGGGATGTTGGTGCTGCCGTGGGCATTGGTCACGATCAGATCGTTGCCCTTCAGGGAGCTTGGTTCGATGTTCGGGCCCTCGACGTTGAAGCGTAAGAACTTGAGGGCACTGGAGCACACGGCACCTGGGGCCTACACGAACACAGGAGGAGGATCAGTTGTATGACGGAGTAGCAGAGAGAACATACCACGGCAGGAATTGTGTAAACTATTAACTTGTTAGTCAGATGAATACAAGGGAGAAACGTCAACACAATATCCAGCTGTTCTTCCAGCCAGAGGCGTTGCATCAGAATTATGACGAAGCGTGAGTCTTGAACTTACCAGAGAGTTGACAGAGAAGGCAGGGACGTCCTTCTGACAGGCATCTGTGGGTAGGATGCCCATGGACGGCACCACATTGTTCTCAGCTGATCCTGACAGCGAGCCGTCAGCGTCGATCCAGATAGTCTCGTGTTCCCACTTAAACTTCAGCTGCAACAGGATTATGTGACCCGTAACTTAAGGCCCAGAAAATAAATCAAACCAAACCTCAAGGAATGTGTAGAAAGTTATGAAGGTTTGAAGTGATGCCTTTCCTGTACTAATGATGTGTTTACATAAGCACAGGGTTAGAGACCAGGCTGCAGGGGTGGGAGGATGAAGTGGAGAAAGAATGAAAAAACAGAGGAGAAGGAGGAGGAGGAGGAAGGTACGGGAACACAGGTAATGTTATCAACGAGGTCGGGGACTTGTGAGGAGGAAGTAAACAAACCAAACATTGATTTTGGAAGGATTGATTTAGAAGTAAGTTCGCTACATTAAAAGATCCAACAAACAAGTCTGAGTGTGTCAAGTAAATGTTATCCGAACGATATATTGTCAGAAAGGATTCAGCGTCTTCCCAAACTCATGTTGCTTCCGAAAGGACTATATATTTCGAGGAACTCTGGCGAGATAAGGTTACTCCCACCTCACCACACGTCCTCAGCCAGAGTTCTATGACTCCTGATAGATTCAGTTAGCTTCTGTATTCGTAAGAATGAGTCCTTTATGGATGATGCTACGTTCACATGAAGCAACACTACCTTGTATCCTCATGTTTGCAACTTCACAATTAAAGTATCACTTTCGCAGTTTATTTGCATGGAGTCTGCTCATTTATTTCTTATGTTCCGTGGCAAATAAAGTTCGTGTTAAAAAGAATAATGAAAAACTTGTGTAAAAAGTGAACTCACCTTGTTGGGGGCGTTGATGAAGTTAAGACCCATCACCTGGACTCTGAAGCCTCCTTGGAAGAGCTTACACTGAGAACAGCCTGACAATGCCGAACATTCTCCGTTGTCGAAGTTGACGAAGGTAGTGTTGGCTATACTGAAGACATACTGCTTGGGGGCTACGATGCCGCTGCCGGAGTCGCAACCTTCAGGCGTGAGGTCGGAGTAGCCGATCACATGGGAGTTGAAGACTCCTGGAACAGGGGTTGGCTATTCAGGAATAGTAGTCTTAGCTCCATCTACACACACACACACACACACACACACACATACATACTCCCACACAGATACTGACGAGAATGTTTATAAATTGATACATTACGAGCAGCGCACTTTAGTACACATTCTTTATTTCCGCCATAACGGTAACTATCCCCTAGGCAGCCCCTACGGGAGGCCTAGATGGTGTCTTGTGGAGAAACACTTCGATTTACCTGGCCCGTCGTCCACACCGAAGCCTCCCTGCACCTTGACCATCTCCAGCCCAGCGTGTTCGTTGTCCAAAGCCACGAAGTTGTGGAACTGAAGGGCGCCTCCCAGGACGACCTCGGCTCCACGGTCGCACCTCCACACTGTGAAGTCATTCCAGGTAGCCACCTGGAATGATAAGTATTATAGTGCTTTTTTTCAGGGAGTCGTCTACATGGAGGCCACAATCTGCAAGCGACTGGTATACGAAGAACTGATGTACCTAAGGTTGTTGTTTGTGAGGCTGGTTCACTTGAAGGTGGTCTGTACGAGGCTCGTGTGAGGTCACAGACAAGTCCAGAAGTTCTGGAGGTTTGTGGTGATAGTTAGACAAGCTTGTTATACAGTTCTAGAACCTTTCGATAAACTGATATACTAGCCTGTGATAGACAGGTTTATGCACTGACAGCAGACATAAGAAGCAATGTCTTGACAGGGATGAAGCAAGTCTACCAAGCAAAATGTGTGAACAAGTAGAGGGCAAAAAGCTGGTTCCCTAAACCGTAAAAAGTAAGAATATTACGTAGGTGTAAACAGATGAAAACTGACACTTAAGTATGAAATCTGAGAGAAAAGCAATGTGATGGGACGATAAGTAACAAAAATGATGCATGTTATAAGAAAATACTGGATAATAAATGCTTGAGAAAGGCATGAAATTTGAAATGTAAAAATAATTTGAAAAAGTGTCCACAGAGGGGATGAGAGAGCGGCGAGTGCAGAGATAATGGTATTCACCTGATCCCTCCCTCCACAGTTGTGTGCCTTGGGGTGGTAGCCATCCTTCGAGAACACCCACAACCCGTACCTGTCGGGAGGACAAGGTCAGGGTTATGATCATCCTCGATGCCACTGACTCGATGACAGAAGGAAGAACAGCAAGTAAGAGCAAGTGAGAAAGCATATTTGTCAATTCCTCTGAGAATAATATTATTACAAGCAGATCAATGGGGGCTTAACATTGACCTCTTGGCTCATCAAAAGTGGTGTAAGGCCGTGTGAACGAATCTCTCACGGGTACAGCAGAGGCAACTGTGGTCCTGCCATTGAGGGTCATTACCTGCCCAAGGAGTGGGCGGTGTTGTTGCGGAACTCGCCCATCGGGGCGTTGTTCTGGCAATAGGAGGAGTCGAACGAAGGTCCCGAAGGATGCCGTTCAATCCTGTACCAGTAGCCGAAGTGCGTCCCTCCAGCGGCTGCGTTGTGTCGCACGATGTTGTTAGGATTAACCACCTGTGGACGGAAACCAGCTGTGTCAGTGGTACCACCGGTGGAGGGAGACCACGGGTGGCCAGGTGGCTGTGGCTACGACGCACATTTTCACAACGTCGTGTCGGATTAAAGGCTCTCTACACGAAGGTCTTAAAGATGATCAGGACAATGATTGGGTGAGGCTGTTATGTCAGGGACAGCGACGGATGGTCGCCTCCTTTCCCTCATGTGATAATGATACACTGACTGACCCAGGACGACCATGATGGAAAGAATCACTCACCCAGAAAGACGCTGGCGTCACATCAACGTTGAGGAGAGAGGACGATGTGCGGGTATAAACAGCCAGGTTGTACTGGATGACATTGTGTTGCTCGACGCCGTCCTCCGTGAAGATGGCGTGACCCATGTTGTCGTAGACGACGTTGTGTTCGACGATGAGGTAGTTGGCGGCGTGGATGGTAACAGCCCTGTTGTAGGTACGGTGGACGGCACACCCGCGGATGTAGGAGGTGTTCACGTTACCCACCAGGTGGAAGTGGAGCGGGTAGCGCCCGAGCTGGAAGGCCTGCAGCAGGAGGGACGCTGGTTTAGGAGACGCTTCCACGCCTTGATAGGGGACAAGGTTCTCATACTCTGTGGAGCTTTACAGTTCGAACATGAATGTCTCTGAAGGAATAAGTTAGAAATATCGAAACTTGGAATTGGCTAGTATTGATACTCCATCTTTTTAGAATAAGGATTTCTCTCACAGTCACCTTTTATTTTTGTTAGCTGGTGACCACGAGCCAGAACAGAGTGCGTGACCTGCCAGTGAACTCACCTGACCAGCCTCGGTGACCTCGACGTACTGGATACGACCTCGGACCAAGTCCTCGTCTGGGTGTTTGCCTGAGAGCATGACCGTCGCCCCGAACTGATCACTGCCGATCTCCTCACCGAACCTGCCGTTGAAGCAGGATTGCGTGTGGAACTGACCTGCGGCGCAGACGGGGGCGAGTCAGCGAACTGAGACACGTGGACTGATGGAAGCTCCTCTGGGCCTCCCAGTCATCCCAAATGTACCGAGCAATATCTTCCTGACCCTTGTCGCCCTACCAGTTCCTCACGATGTCTTCACCATCAACACAGCAAAATTTCTTCACCTTTCAAATGCTTTTGACCTTTGGACATAACTAGTGTATGAAGGAATACTTTTGGATCTTTCCCTTGGCAGATATATTGAAATACACCTACCCACTCATCCACACACACACACACACACACACACACACACACACACACACACTCATCCACACCCACCCACAAACACCCCAAACATCCACTCACCCACTGACACACACACACACACACACACACACACACACACACAGCACGTCAGAAATTACCAGGATTCCAGGTCTCGCCACACGCTTCTATGTTCTCGGTGAAGGCGGAGTTGATGGCTCCTCGAACCTTGACGTTCCTGGTGAGGAGGCCAACCTCGGCGCGGGTCTCAACGGTGCGGCCACCCAGGGTCTGTTGGAGGGAGAGATGCTCATGCTGCAGCGCCTCCGTCAGCGTCAGGGTTAGGCCGTCCCCGGACACCGAGGCGATGGTTCGAACCTCGTTCTCGTTTTTCATGAACCTGTGAGTGAGGTTGGAGGGGTGAGAATGTGGTTGGTGGTGAGGGGCGAGGGGTTCACGGGGAACATACTGTAAATTGTCTTAAAATCTGTCATCGAGGAATTAATTGCAAGCGACTAAAAAACATAACCGCTTCCTTATGATCTTGGCTGGGAGGTCAGAGGTCAGGGTCACACACAACTGACGGTTGTCTTGGAGTGGTGACCTTTCCCTCCCAACTCTCAAGACGTCCGTCCCTGCCTGCGATCATGACATCCTCCCTGACATCTACCATACTACTAGCAATCCTCAGGTCAACTGTAGTCGGCAGTCGTGACATCAAACCCTGCTTGCCCTGATGTGACGCGTCATGTGGCATGTCATGTCACTCTGAACACCAACCCTGCTCCCCTCCCTCTCTATGTGGAGTTAACATGATAAATGACTGCTGAGAAGAGGGACGAGTGCGGGAGAAGAGGACTTAACGGGGGTACGTTGGACGGTTCCTGGGAGTGTGGCGAAGAAACAGAAAAATAGAATAAAATATCCACAGGTTTCCATTTGCTGCCCCCCTGTCCTGCTCCCTAGCACGGTGCCCCTCCTGTGAGCTGCCCCCTTGTCCTGCTCTTGTCCCCCACCTCACCTGCGCTCTGTGGTAGCGATGACCACCTGGTCTCCTGGCTGCCAGGTGACCGGAAGCATGAGGGTGATGGAGGTGTCGCCAGGTGAGGCTGTGGAGGCCAGGTGAGTCCAGGTTACAGGGATGTGCGCTCCGTGAAGGTCTAAAGTTCCGTTGCGCACCGCCAGAACCTGCAACACGCGGGTTCTCGATCATGGTATCAACACCAGCCACATGGGTTCGAATCCCGGAGTAGGGAGACCAATATCCGTCACACAGCTTAATCTAATATGGAACATAATCTTTTCTCATTAAGGGTCAGATTCTATACATGACAGTCTTAATCTAATCTCTAAAGAGCTGAACCCTGTTAAAAGGAGAATCTCATTCATGAAGGTTTCTTTTCCGCTACAATAAGACGGAAAAGGTTGAGTTTCTTTCATACATTACGTTACACAGGATTTACTTCCATCATTGCGGGATGACAATATCATACAGAACACATCAATAAATAAAGTTAACAGCAAGAGGTCTTGATAAAGATCTCTAATATCTGATAATATTTTCCCCTTCTTCTCGAACGGAGAAAAATAGAAATGAATATCATAAACTCTCGAGATGACTGAGACTTGTTTGTTGATATCAAGAGACAGTGGAGGGAAAGTCTCACGAGTCTTGGGAGATGGCTGGTGGGAGATGACAGTCCAGTTGGAGTGAGAGGCAGCACAGAAACTGCAGGACAGCATTGTACGAGGAGGAGGTACTAAGTCGAGCTCTACACGTGCGAGAATGAGACACTCCTACAAGACGATAAGCTAAAAGGATCGTAAAAGACAGCAGATGGAAGGGTCCTGCAGGACGGCAACTGAACGAATCCCTCTGTAGGATAGAAAAAGAATTCAGGAAGTGGTTAAAGAGAGGATCCTACAAGGCGATACACTACAGAATCCCGGACCTTGGCGCCGTAGTTGGGCAGTTCGATGGACCGGGTATTGCCGTGGAGTTCGATGACGGCCTTGCCCATGTAGGGTTCCTCCTCCGAGCCGATGCTGAGAGATCCGCCTCCCACGATAAGGATGTACTCCGCCCTCAGGACGATCTCCTCCGCGGCATCTGGATCAACTACCACATGACCACCTGACGGAGGAAAAGACGAAGGTATAGTGAGAGTTCCAGAGTTCCTGGGGTTAAATAGAAAGATAATAACTTTCTCGCTACAGATCCGTAGAAGAGATGCAGAGAATTTAATTTAGGATGTCATCATCCCGACGTAGACAAGATGTATGGAAGAAATTTAATTCAAAGAAATGTGATTCATGTTAGACACGAGACGTTGCTGCTGCTGCAGCTCGCGGTGCCATCAGTGATCGTCTGTGTGATTACATGAAAGAAGGACATAACTGACTAAATCCTTACCTTTGATGAGCAACATTTTGAGGACATCGGTCGACTCGTCGATAAGGATTGTCTGTCCCTCCTCGATGACGACCAGCTGCCCCTCAGATGGCACGGGCTCGCCTCCCCACGTGTAGGGGGAACTCCAGCGGTCGATGTAGAAGAAGACTCCATTGTCGTCCTGAGGATGAGGGAGGAGTGAGTGGGTAAGGTGAGGGAATAGAGTGAGTTTATGAGGCAATCACACAGGGAAGAGAGGCTGGGCAGGAGCCTGTGGCTGTGTGGCAGAAGCTACTGACCGTGGTAGCGATGCCGGCTGCTGGGACGGTGACCAAGACGGGGAAGGACCCGGGACCCTGGTGGGCCTCCGTCGTGCAGGTTATCTCCGTCGTGCTCTCGGCCGTCACCACGCACTCCGACCCTCCGATCTTCACAGTGTTGCCGCTTGATCTGTCGTCACGACACAACACAAACGATAAGATAACCTGGAAGTCGCCCCAACCGAGACTTTACACTAAGACATCATATCTACGGCCGTCCCTACGTGTCAATACACACCTCCCTTATTTCAGACACAGCCAGTGATATAGTGAGCAGACTCTGGAGTGAAGCCACCTGGCAGGTGGTATGAAACATGGAGTCACCTACACAGGTACATACCTCATCATTATTACCGTCATATCAATTGTACGTAACCTACGCACTGGATCACATGATTAGCCCTGTGTGCCAGCCACCCCTGACCCGGTGGAGAACTAATGAGGATCTGTCGACTGTATAACTCACGCGAAGCCACTGCCAGTGATGGTGAGTGTGGTGCCTCCCGCAGTGCCGCCCCTGGTCGGGGTGACGGAGGTGACGCTGGCGGTGATGGAGGCGTCGTAGGTGAAGCCTCCAGCTAGCGTCGCATTGGACCCGTCGGGGTTGGACACGACAACGTCACACGCCAAGGTGCTATCCTCGCCTGCAGGAGACAAGTGACAACATCAACTTTATTTCCACCTGTAATGAACTCATCTACGCCACTGAAGGATCAACAACAGACATTATTCTCAGTACTGGGTGTAAACAAGACCTCCGTCACGACTCACAAATTCTGTAAATGAAAATGCAATGCCATAAGTATCGTCAGCAGAAATACTTATACTTTCTTAAAGCAGCTTCCACTTCTGTTTTCTTTCGAGATTATTCTCTCCAAGACTAACGGTGTTACTGATGGTAAATGTGACACCATCTGCTGCCATGTTACACCATCTGCTGCCATCTGATGCTCACTGACGTGAAACTTTCGGTGACATAAACTAACTGATGATTTGTGAGTTGAGCGACCGAGGAGTCCACATGACCATATCTTCTCTCTAAATGATCTCACACGTCAGTTTACCTTTGATCACGACGGTACGACCCTTGAGTACGACGCTGCGACCCTTAGGTATGAAGGTTAGGTCGATAGTCAGGCCATACCCTGAGGTCGTCGAGCTCAAGGGTCGTACCTTCGTGCTCAAGGGTCGTACCTTCGTGCTCAAGGGTCGTACCTTCGTGCTCAAGGGTCGTATCTTCGTGCTCAAGGGTCGTACCTTCGTGCTCAAGGGTCGTACCTTAGTGCTCAAGGGTCGTATCTTCGTGCTCAAGGGTCGTACCTTCGTGCTCAAGGGTCGTACCTTCGTGCTCAAGGGTCGTACCTTAATGCTCAAGGGTCGTATGTTCGTGCTCAAGGGTCGTACCTTACTCCCCAAAAGGACAAATCATAATGAGTGTAGAATGCAGTGTCGAGTATCAAGTGTGAGCAGAGGTGGTGTGGTGTTTGATACGATGATGTTATGCATTCTGAACTTACATATACTCAGTAGACTTACCGACAAAGATTCAGATGGAAGTTGGTAAAAACGTTAGGAACGTTTAATGAAGGTGTTTTATAAACGTTGATGATCAGGGCCTAAGATGACTTTAATAAACAGTTTAATAGTTTGGTGGGAAATGTTCAAAACGTTGTTTGAAAAGTGATTCCCATCGGTGATGAAAAACGTTTTGAACGTTTATGACTCATATCAAACGTTAGTGAAGAGAGATTTTAGCTTTGATATACAGAACTGTGACAGACAGTACACACACACCCCTTGATGTAGAAAAGTTTTTTTGGGAAAAGTACTTTGACCGTTTGAAATTAAAGTTTGGAAAACAAGTGACCACTTAAGTGAACACTGTGAAAAATTATCAGACCTCTAGTTATTAGTTATTCATTCCATAGCAATGATCTTATCAAGGACAGCAACGCAAGAGAGACATAAAAATGAAGAAATACAAATATCAAACAAAGACTTAATGGTAAAGCAACATAGAGAGACAATACAATACTAAAAAAAGAAGAAAAAAATCCGTTTGTCACTTTGTTAAAAAGGAGGAAAAATAGTAAAGGCCTTTGTTAGCAGTGACTTTGGGAACAATACAGATATTTTTTAAGTGAACTGGAGATGGAAAGCAAGTTTTTTTTCCAATGGAACAAAAGGCAGGAACAGTAAAAGCAAAATCCGATTGTATTAAAAATGGAAAGATTTTGCATCGGTGTTTTCATTGTCTGCAGCTATGGAAGGTCGTGGGCTATGCAGTGTGTGATTGCAGTGACCAAATAGGGGGAGGACACTGTACCTGGTTTTGCTGGAGCTTATGAGAATAAAACCTCGTTGCTTCCACAGGCAAATTTGAATGAATTTACAGGTTAAGGATATGTGATTCATATCTTGGAGATATGGTTTTGGACATATGGTTGGTTTTCCATGATGTATGTTTCAGAGAGAGAGAGAGAGAGAGAGAGAGAGAGAGAGAGAGAGAGAGAGAGAGAATGTGTGAGGAAAGAGAAGATAAGTTAAGGAGAGACTCATTGGAGGTGTGTAGGGACA
>JAUUEG010412799.1:0-14647 GCA_032361445.1 Panulirus gracilis | reverse complement strand
ATTTGCGTGTGTGGACGTGTATGTATATACATGTGTATGTGGGTGGGTTGGGCCATTCTTTCGTCTGTTTCCTTGCAGCGGAAAGCCATAAAACACGTAGTTCTATTTCATAATCGCTCTTAAACCATGTCATGTATGAAAGATACGAAATAGGATGAAGCGACTGGAAAAACGCCATCTTATGGTTTGTGTTGGGGTCGTGGAGTTTCGTTCGTGGAGAGAGAGAGAGAGAGAGAGAGAGAGAGAGATCCACAGGTCCAAACGTGGTGGTCTGGCCTTAACTCTTGTATAGGAATTTAAACCACATAAGCAGCCGACCTATGGAAGCCAGTGGAAGCCCTACAATAGCCCCTGACAGGAGGAATGACCTCAGGCAACACACTAGGTCGTCTACCTCGTCTTCTTCAGTCAGTCAACCACAAGGTCAATAGTGACGTCAGAGCAGCCAACAAACTCAGGCCAATACGCTTTGACTATATTTCCTCCTATCACCAACTAGATCATCAAACTCTTTTAAACTGTTAAGAGTGGAGATGTGTATATGTTTGCGTTACTGTTTCTTGCCCTATGCTAAACACTAGCAATTACATTTATCTGCAATTTTGTATAAAAAAAAAGAAAGAAAACTCGTATGACATCTTTCCTCCCTCATTACTGAAACTATTGATGGAATATCATCGAAAACTTATTCACAAAATTTTACATATATGGCGAAACTGCCCTAAAAAAAAAGGTACATAGGACTCGTCTCACCTAAGAGAAAATCAAAATGTAAATGGATTCCTGTATAGGCTTATTGAAACAAAAATATACTTCGTTATTTACAAAAGAAATATTACAAGAATAACCTCAGCCAAAAACAATTAAAATACAGGTCAAGTTCCTTACGAAACTAAATGAAACCCTACGACATAAAATATTTTCATAAGTTTACAAATTGTTCGCATCCAGGGTGTTCACTACTGACACTCCCAGACACCTTTCTTAATCACAATACACTTAGGTCATTGTGGCCAAACCTTACTATGTCATTCAACAGTTACCCACTTTTACCCTAACTGCCTCTGTCCATTAACTTCCGTATGCTTAAAACCTTAACTCCAGCATCACAGTCATACTCAAAGTTCTGTTCTAAACACTAACTCCACATGCTAATTAGCTTCGCCATTCTAATGCAATTCGGTTCTGGAACCCAGCCTGAGTTAAAGCGATCCTTCCTCGTAACCTGGTGGTCCGCCAGCTTAGCCGAGGTCTGCCAGCCAGCTTAGCGCTAATATCTGCGCAGCTAATATTTACAGCTTGGAAGATTCTATGCCACTCCACAGGACCGGGTAGATCTTACGTGGCACATTTCCTCTCCCTAAGGGATCCCTTGGCCTCAGTACGGCCGTCCGTGACACAACGTAGCCACTCACATCCAGCGTCCATTAGACGACTCAGAGTCGCCAACACTCCCGTCAGAAATACACAATTCATTCACTGCCAGTCATTCCCCCCAATCATCACAATCGTCCATGACTCTCTATACACCATATACAACCTTGATCTACAACGCGTTCACATTCTTGCATAGATAAAGGCAAAATTTCAACAAGTTCCGGAGGTGGTGTTGTTACAGACATACATGTCTTCCCCAAGCTACCAACCTGCCGGACAGGCTCGCCACCAAGACGCCGCAGGCCTGCCAACCTCAACCAGCTAAATTCCCTCATTACACTCTGCCCGTAAATATTTGTGCGTGCCATCACTCCCACAACCAGCTTTCACCCGACCTGAAATTCTCAAGGAAAGCCTGGGAGGAATTACCTCCGCATCCTTCCCACTTCCCTCGACACTAATCATCCCTGCTCTGAGCGGCGACTCTAACGTCCCCGAATTCTTCCGGGGATTCCAACTCTACATCTTATTCCACCATATCGTCACCAATCTCTCCTTCAGTCATCCCCAGACTGTCTGTCGTCACCAATCCCAAACCTCCGCAAAACCTCAGTCATACCAGGCAGCATCTCCATGCTTCCAATGCTCCTTAATGTCTCCTCATCCTGCAACTTCCTCTTGTCTGTCTCCTCCTCCTCCTCCTCCGATTCTTCCATCCCCCACCCATGGCCGCAAATTTCCCAGTGCAGCACTACTAGGTCCTTATTCCTTCTCTAGTTTCACCAGATAAACTCCACCGCCGCCATCCATCACCACCACTACTGCTCGTGCCTCCTCACCATGCTTGGCCTGGATCTTGGATCTTCCCACCGCATATGACGGAGTCTTCAGCAGTACCCGTTGTCCCCACTTGCAACAGCACCGCTTTGCCCTGTTCGTTCCACCTAGTACCTATGTGTATTCTCTTTAGCCACTCTCCAGGCAGTCTGGTGAGTCTCCCCCTAAGGTTCTAGTGGCCTCTTCAGTGCATGTGCAGAGGCAGTCTGTTCAAGGGCAGATGAGGTGACACCTCAAAACACGAGGCAATCGGGAGGTAATCCTGTGACCGGGTGTTGGGTACTAATATAGATCGCCGTCAAACTTGACAAATATCTAAGCCTCTGCTCCCTTTGCTCCCTGCCTAGTGTAGCCTTGTAGCGTACAGTGGATGGGCGTAGTACTAGACTTGTCAATATGGTAATAATTGCACAGCTCCCACACCAACTGGCCCTCCAAACCCTGGCCACTATGCAGCCTCAATGGAGAGCCAAACATTACACATTTCATTCACCAAAATCTTTGCAACCGAAGGAACTTTCTCGTTCGTAATTGGAAACCCTAAAAGAATTTGCGAAGCACATCGGTCACAATTAATATTTCCCTTCCCATCTCGAAGAGTCTAAAAGTGTGAAGTCAATGGCTTCTCCCA
This sequence comes from Panulirus gracilis, assembly GCA_032361445.1. Taxonomy (NCBI): domain Eukaryota; kingdom Metazoa; phylum Arthropoda; class Malacostraca; order Decapoda; family Palinuridae; genus Panulirus; species Panulirus gracilis. Next base: position 11,802 of record JAUUEG010412799.1, on the reverse strand, counting down.
AAGCTTGCTAGCGTCCACTGTCCCCGACTTAGTTTAAACCCTCACATCTTCCTCTTTACCCACAGCACAACTCTTACACTGAGCAACATGGGTCTTAACATCGTATAATCCAGGCCAAAAGTAGTAGAGCTGTGGTACTAGCCATTCCCTGATGGCACCACTGTTCATGTGGTGCTCGTAGAACTTCCTTTCGTTTGTCTACCAGCAACACTGGTCTCCAGGTGCAGCGACTACCAGGAGATCCTCTCCAATAAATCTCACCGGTCCTCATGATCAACGACTTCCTTACTCTCCACAGTTGCCTAAACGTAGTTACTTGTGGTAGAGTTTACAAACTTCACAATTTAGCTTCCCAGTCATCTGCATCCACAACCTGCCTATTACAGGGAACGGTTTCAGGGCTTCCCAGTCATCTACATCCACAACTTGCCTATTACGGGGAATGGTTTCTGGGTTCCTCTCATTTTATCTAAACTCGACGTTTTCCCATTTCTTCAGAACTGCCACTCTTCCTGTTGAAGCACGTCCCCGAGACATCCACCACATCTCATACGCCTCTTCCTCCAGCTCCTTGCGTGGCTTCCGCGACAGCCCATCCGCATTCTCTTTTCCAGTTTTTCTACCATAAAATCAAACCCATTCACATCACCCAACCACTTACTTTCTACTGCCCCTAACTTTACAGTTCCCCGTTAGCACAACTAATTGTCCTCCAGCCACACAGTTTTTCAACTGCTCCGTCACTGCTAACTTCAAAGCCTACAGTTCTAGCTTTCTGGTGTTATAATTACTCATATCGTTCTCAGATCTCAACCCTCTTCTCGCAAATGCCACTGGGTTTAATTTTCCTTCATGCTCTCATGAGAGAATAGCCCCTAGTCGTTCAAAACTTGTATTAGCCTCTACGAAGAAGTGCCAAGCGTAATAGGCATCCTATAGTATGGGGGACCGAATCATTCTCTCGAACTGTTCAAAAGTCTCGGCCTCTGCTATTTCTCAGTTATTTGGTCACTCTGCTTTTGACTGCAGACTCATCAAAGTATGCAGAGGAGCAGCCATCTTAGCAAACCCTGCCACGAACCTCCTTTAAAATAGCAGGATTGCCACAAACAATCTGCCTTCTTTCACAATATGTAGTGATAGACCATTCCTAAGCAGCCGGGATCATCTCTGGGTCACTGCAGATTCCTTCTTTTGAGCTTACAAACCCAATGCATTTGACCCGAGGTTTCCAAATATGACAATTGGAGGGTTTCAACTTCAACCCATGTCTGTACACAACTCCAGCATAAGCTTTACTCTATACAAGTGATCCTCAGTAATCCGACCAAAGACTAACAAATCATTCAGGTGCACTATGAAATAATAATAAAAAAAGGTGATTTCTGAACATGCATTCCATTGGCCTCTGGAATGTAGCAGGACAGCAATTCAATCCCATCGGGCACCTCGCATACTGATGATGTCCAAACGGCGTCACAAAGGCAGGTTTAAGACTACCTTCTGCCTGCATCTTAAAATGGTAATACCCCGCAGTCAAGTCAAAGGAAGGAAAGTACTGTACTCCTACCAGAGCATCTGATGTGTCCTGGATCCTTGGCAGCATCCTTGACAATAATCTCATTCAACCATCTGTAATTTACACAGTCCTAATGCTTTCTCTTTCTTCCTCATCAATACAGTAAGTGATGCATAAGGATGCGCCTCCCCTATACCACTCCTTGCTCCAACAATCCCTTTACGAGTGCTTCCACCTCGGTCATACTACTGGGAGAATTGTGCCTATACGGTAACCGAACTGGTACTTCACTCGTAAGGTGTATCTCATATGGCTCCACCACAGCTCAACTCGTACCAGTCTCGACAAAAAACACACGTATACCGATACAGTGATTGATCTATCTGCTGCAAATGGCTTTGATCCACACTGTCTTCTTCCACATGCACACTCGCACGCTACAAAAAATCGTGAGCCACTTCTGGGGACACAGTGCCCTCAACTGTATGGTTGCTAACACATTTTTCTCACGTCCCGTCCATATGACAGCAAGTTTCCGCTGCGGCCCGAATTCTGTGTGTTTTACCCTCACTGGCCAACGGTACCCAGCACTTGCCTCTGGCCACCTTAAGTGTAATTTGGGAAGACACAAATACCCTTCAGCAACGCATAGCCATTCTCTTTTTGTAATCGCTCTAACATCACACTGTCCACATCAACTTCTTAAACTTTCCATAAACACCTCCAGTACACTTCCTGTACTTGCAGGGATAATCATCATATACTGCTGCTACACTAGAGTTCATCCAAGCGATTGCTGCATCACCTTAAGCCTTGCTCCCACAACGCGGACACAACCACTACACCTTTCCTACAATTCTGCTTGCAGGTCCTCGCGGCAGGTGCTCCACCATTCCTTCAACAACTCCGCCAAGATACATATCTCTGTACTACTCACTCACTCCAGTGGTCCCCTTCACAAATAACCCATAGTCCTCTATAAGCTCCTCTTCTACCTCTCTGTCCACATAAACTATCCCATACATGGAATCTCCACCCCGTTTGAGTCCTTAATTTGAACATCTCTTCCCTGCACTACCACCTGCTTAGGTAGAAGCCACCCATCATACCACGCCTCCGTCATCAGACTGATCTCTGCCTTCACGAATCAGCGATACCCTCCACCGATGCACCAGTCACCGACACGTTTATCCCAGGTGTCTCCCTGAACAACCTAGCTTTCTCACCTGAAGACCCCAGTTAACCCAGGAGCGGCCAACACAGCACTCCATACACCCTGGTCCCAAAATGACGATCTCAACCAGGTCTGCTACCATTTCAGTCACGAGGCGAATCTGTTCTCAGATGAAAATGACATTGCTCGCCTCACCTCTCTAACAAAGAAAATTAAAGTACAAATGAATTCCTGCATAGGTCATTGAAATTTTTACTTCTCAAAAGATATTGCAAGAATAATCTCCGTCAAATACAAAACAAACTAGTCCATTTCCTCTCAAAACTAAATGAAACCTTATTCATAACAGTTTCCCGAGCCGGATGATATCGGAATCTTTGAATATTTCACACGGACACCCACGATGTCCGTCGACCACACAGAACACAGTATGGCGTGGGAACATTTCCACGTCCAACCTCTCACCACCCTACCAGGTCTCATCAGTTTCCTCAAATCCTCCTCCTATGTCCGTCCGCTCTGCCTCCCTCACTCTGTCATCTGCACGATGAACGAGCTGTTCCCATGATGGAGTGGGATGTTCCTCCTACCACGTCTGCAGTTTCATTCCAGTTCTCCTCTCAGATTCCTACAAAACCAAGTATGCAACAACCACTTCCTCTCTTCTGCGCCTCTATGCCGTACTTAATGCAATCTTTCCTCCATCTCCATCAACATAACATCTTACTCCCACACACCTTCCTGCTCAACCCGTCACTTGAATTGTATCTCCAGCTCTACATAACTTAGCTTATCCCCAAGAAGCCTCCTGCAAACACCTGAACAATTCCCCTGGCTTTGTTCACACGCCTGTTGCAAGTATGGACGCTCCAAAAATCCACACAATTTGGAGATTGCATCCTGAACCTGCAAGCCTACCTGCTCTAAATCCTCCTCTGCATCCTCCACGCCTAACCTGCTCTGGTCTTCCAGAGAATTTGAATTGAGGCAGATGACCGGGAGAGAACAATATCTTTGGACCCCATAACACCAAACACCCTTTGACCTAATTCCACCACAGAGGGCCAGCCTGGTTAGTCAAATCAGGCAGGGAGTCCTCAATCCCTGGTGTCAATTACAACTCTGTTCTCCATGGAGACCAGGGAATGGGAATCATCCCACTTGTTACATAATTATAACTCGCCATGTCGTATATACTACTGGACCCAAGCAGGAATCAGTAATGTTAATTAACCCAAATTGACGAGCTCAACCTGGGTCTGCTACCATTTCAGTCACGAGGCGAAACTGCCCTAGGGCAAAACTGACACAGGGCTCGCCTCACCAACAGAGAAAATTAAAGTGCGGATAAATTCCTGCATACGTCATTAAAAAAAAAAACTCACAAGAAATATTGAAAGAATAATCTGTCAAATGCAAAACAAGTCAAATTCCTTCCTCTCAAGTGTAAACGAAACCTTATTCACATCAAATACAATATTTCTCAAAAAGTTTACAAGTTGTTCCCATCCAGGGTGTTGACCATTAACACAATGCTTGGCAACTTTAATTTCAAAATCAAAACACAATTAGGCCAAACATTACAATGTCAGTTATTCAATAGTTCACCCACTTTTACCCTAACTGTCTGTGCCTATAAACTTTTCTACACGTTAACCCTTAACACCAGCACCACTTTGTTACACTTTAAAGTCCTAACCCAACACTGACTTCACACGTATTTTAATCCGTTTCACGATTAGTGCAATTGACTCCCTCTAGCTTAGCGTCATTATCCGCGCAGCCTAGCTACCTACAGCTTGGAAGATTGTACGCCACTCCACAGGACCGGGTAGATCTTACGTGGCACATTTCCTTTCCCTAAGGGATCCCTTGGCCTCAGTGTGGCCGTCCGTGACACAGCATCACAGGACAGAACCTGCTGTACAATTCTGGGTAGAGTACCATCGTCTCACGACCAACGTCCCTCAGACGAAGCCGAGTCGCCAACACTCTTTGATTCCTGTCTTTAAAAATCCACAACAACCTCACTGCCAGGAATTCCCCAAAACATCACAACTATGACTCCATGCACCATATACAACCTTGGTCCACAACTCGGCCACATAACTGCTAGGATAACGGTAAAATTTTCCTCTACACGTAATGGAAATGAAATATATTACTTGCTCACGGCTACCAATCCCCCGGACAGACTACTTATCAACTACTTGTCAACTTCCCTTATTTCCTATATATGATAATCACCAGTGCTAGGGCGAATGTATTTGGCTGAATTGGCTCGTTTCGGTAATCACATAACCAATCATCAGAGCCAATAAAGAAATAATATGCATGTAATGTATACGTTACGAACTTGTTAAATGCTTAATATCTAAAATGTTCCATGAAAAATATACATCATAAAAACCTAAATGGAAATGAATAACTGGGAGGAATAAAGAATATTAATGACTAACACTCCAACTCTATCCAAAATACATAAAAACGTAACTTATAATAAATTCAAGACAATCTTTCCTGGTCCAGAATTTAAAATTCTACATTTCATAATTAAATATCCAACCGTTTTTAGAATTCTACATTTCATAATCAAATATCCTACCGTTAAGATATAAATTCCAAAACAACTAGACAATTCTCCTCAGACCTAATAAAACTTACCTAATAACACAATAACTCGGGCGACACTTCACTGCTGCTTATAGTGGGTTTTGTTCGTGTAAGACAGGCGAGACTCCAGTATTAACAGATCGGTGTCTGATGACCCACTGACCAGCATGGGGAAGCTCTCTGCCCACACTGGCTGGCCACTGTCGTGAGCGTGTTGTTGAGAAAGGGAGGTTTGGTAGTTAGGCAGTTCGTTCGTACCGACCGACCAAGATGTTCATGAATGCGCGTCCTGAGGTGCCGCTTCGTCTTGTCAACATACAAAGCATTGAAGTTGTTGCACTTATACTGGCTGACAAATGACTGCAACTCCGTAGGAATGATAGATATCCTTGATCTTCAAAAATGAATGATTGTTTTTCTTGCTTTTAAAACGACGACTAATGTTAACTTGTGGGTAAAATTCACGTAATGATGTAGTCAGTATCTTACGAAACGTTTAACCGCCCTTCTCAGTGAACGAGTATGGAAAATATATCATATCCCAGGAACAGATGATGCTTTTACTGACGGAAATAATATTAGTTTAGTACTTTACCAATGTACAGGTTAACGAAGTTTGCAGGAAAACCGTTCTTATGCAAAATGTTTTTCAATGATTATATTTCTGTGAGGAATTTAAGATAATCAGAACATATATAGTGTTCGTGTGGCCAGGGTTACCACTGTGCTTATTTATATTCGATCAGAATAATATAAAAGAAGTAAATTTCACACAAAGACTAGCAATGTTGGTTTCCTATGTACTGACGTTGTGGGGGAATTCCCCATATCTACTTAATTTCAAGAAAAGAGGAGATATCAGTGTTTTTCCACTTTCGAGATAAATTCAATGTTATTATTTAGGGAGGTCAAATAATGCAAAAATAGTGGAATATCATTCACAGACTTAGAGACAGAAAATGTATCATCTACATATCGTTTATAAACCAAAAGTCTGAAATATGATGGACACTCACCTAGCCGTCTAACTTTATGGTGGCTTAAAAACTCGTTAGCTGATGTTGGACCTAGTGAGGAGCCCATCATTAAATGTATCGCCATTAATCAACAGACCGATCACTAGATGGAGACAATAATTCCTTAAGCTGAGACTTAGTTAACCCATGAGCTGTGTTTCTCTCGTTGAAAGGTCGCCAGTACAGATACTAATGGTTTCCTCGAGTGAAATGTTTGTAAACAAAGATTTTACGTCCAAGCTGGCCATGAAGCGACTGCTGAAATCCATATTACATATTTCTTTTACATATGAGAAAGAATCCTTTGTTGTAAATTCATTATTAGTTATTGGTGAAATAACTGGAACTAAGAATTTAGCTAGACTGTAACTGTAAATCGCCGAGAGTATAGATCACAGGGAACAATCATCCTTATGCACCTTCGGCAGAACGTACATAACGCCTGGTCGGGAACCAAATACATACACGTAGCTGCTCTGTTCGCAAGGCGTGGGAGAGATGGTAGCGAAGGAACCACACAATAAGACAGCCACAGAACCAGACGCTCCCAAATCAGACAGCGTCCTCTGACTCCATCTGTCTTTAACACTCAGCCTTCATGTCCACTTCGTAACAAGATGGATGAACGTGTGGTCAAGGGCATAATCAAGAGAACCCTGAGGCCTACCAAAGACGATCAGATAATACATCTAATTATCTATTACCAAAGCAGAAAACATCAACGACAATCAGAAATAAATCTAATTATCTATCACCACAGCAGAAAACATCACATCTCAGAAACAACCCAGCACCAAGACCACCGACTTTCCAAAAGTGTCATGTCATATACGAATCGCCAATGCCCACATGAGGACTGCAATGCCCTGTCCGTCATATATAGGCATGTCCAACACGAAATTATCCCGACGTCTTTCGTGTCATTTACAGAGTGGGAGCCCGAAGATGCACCTGATATCCATTCCACAACACCACCCTCACGAAAGAGATGTTGGAGAAAGGAACGTCCATATCACACACTTCATCTAACCCCAGAATCTTTCGGATACTCCAGGCCCTCTACATCAAGGAGAAATCCCGAGTATGAACTTGCAGACTGAAGATCTTCTGGTGTTACCTAGCACTCGACATCTGACTTGTCCTAGCGAGAACAGGACGAAAACTGATGATGTCACGCAGCAGTACGCCCTGCTGACCTGAGGCGGCTAGTTTTCATTGGTCAGAGAATGAGGTAGCTGCTTGCCGTATTCATCTCTCATTGGTTAACAAATTTTCTTTTGAATTTTGACTTTAGTACATTAACCCAGATCATGCCGTACGGTCTTTACACTTGAGAATGTGACACGAGTCACTTAATGTTACGTTACGTTACTATATACCTAAGAAGAATTATACAACTGGTTTTTAAATGAATTTAGTTCCACCCCTGTTATGAACTTTGGCCAGGTTATTGATAAGAGAATCGTTAAAGTTAAGAGCATAAGCAAGAAACCGATAAATGCTGAATACGGAGTCATATTCAATGAAACATGTTGAAAATTATGATTCACTTTCATTACCTTTCCCTCAGTGGTTTCAGAAAATGTTGGAGAACCTAACCTCACCTCAACTCACCTTACTTCACCTCAACTCACTTAAGCTAACGTGGGGTTAGAAAAAACTAGATATATCGATTGCGTATGATAAAAATTTCATAACTTCTGTAGACCGTAGACCATAGAAATACTAACTTTTGTACGTGAAGGATATGAGTATCGTGAACGGTACTGCGAATTGCAATTTTGTTAGGTACCCTGGAAGTAAATATTTCGTTTTCTATGAAGATCGTAACTAGCGTTCTCTTTTTGTTCATATCATGGTAACACTGCTGTAAATAGGAGGGCCAGGTCTTCACATTATGTACAATCATGATCTGTAGCATAAGTAGCCTACGTAATAATCCCATAAGATATGCGGAAATAAACCTTTCACTTTTTTAAATGACGTTTTCCCACGCTTATTGGGGATATTATTTCACTGTAACATTTACGTTATGAAAGGAGTCTGGGCTTACGCTTACATCAAAATCGGTAAAAGATTGTTTAAACAATCGACGTCAAAATCCGTAAAAGATGCTCATAATGTATCAAACTTAAAGCTTGTAAAGCCTGGAAGGTTTCGAATTAATTTTTGTTGTAGAACTAAGCTAGAGATCATGTGATGTTATGACAGACACCCAAACAGTTCCGCTCAACTAACTTGGTCACAAGAAAGCTGAACAATTATAACTGTCTGGCGATTTTCCGTAACGAAGTTTCTGGTAGTCGAATTGATCATTATTCTAACATGGAAAAAGTGTTTAGAAAACCTACGAAAGTTTGGGAGGGAATACGAAATGAAGAGAGAAAAACTATCATATCTTACAGCACTGGTGAAGAACATTCAAACCAAAGTGCAAAATGTCATTTGAAAAACTGGATCGAAATATTTATGAAGAATATAGCTTAAGCTGAACCCAAGAGAGATTAAGACAAGTTGTTAAACCTCAGTTTTGTGAACTGTAGGTGAGCGCAGGATACATCATAAGCCTGAAGGAGAGGATTACCGTTACATGGAATGGAAATTGAAAGGGAATCATGATATGAGGAACGGCAGAGGGAAAGACATGGGAAAGAATGTACCTATCTATTTGAAACACTTGAGGGCCCCCGGCCTATGTTCCTCAGACACTCTAGGGGCCCCCGACCTATGCTATTCAAGCCCTGTTGTTAATCCGTCCCGGGTGAGGACACGTCTGACCTCCCTCACTGAGCCAGGGTCAAGGTGCTGATTCTTGGAAAGGTAGATGAAACAGTCAGGGAAAAAAAGAAGAACCAATAAAGAATAAAGGATAGTTTCTCGTACGCTGGTAGCCATAAGTGGTGACAGCAGTAGCAAACAGAGACAAACACAACACTCCAGCCATCTCAGGTACGATAAGATTACTGTGCAACTGGGGATACAAGGGACCTTGGTAGTTGAACTCCTGTTTATCAAAAGAGTATTACTTAAATGTAATCATTTAGAAGAGGGAGAACATTTCTAGATGAACTTATATATACAAAGAACAAGTCTGTGCTGTACCATGTATGTCAAAGCATCCCTAAGATATGTTGTCACGTAATCCCAAAGTTCACGATTCGTTGCTTTTCACGCCTCGAGATAAGTGTTCGAAGCCCCCAAATAACGGGCTTTGCGACCTCATTCGAAGTCTCGAATCCCTAGCCTTAGTGTACATCATACAGACCTGTGCTGCTTCATGAGATATATGGTGAACTGCAGTTTTAGGGTCTAGTGCACTGAGAGGATGTTATCATCCCACTCGGATAGTTAGTCTGTCGACTTTTCACCCATGATCAAGGACGATATTGAAATCCTCAACTTACAATCCAAGTTCGAAGCCTCAGCTTCGGCAAGGGTGTTCGTTAGATACACCTGTAGACGAAGCGAGGATGGAGTGTGGTGTGTGGTGTTGAGGTACACTGAGCAGACGAGGTGAAGGGCGGATGATAAGGGGATGCGGTTCTGCTACACATATAGTCGAGGTGAGGAAGTGGCTCAGGCACGCAAGCGCTGATGTTGTTGCTTGAGGATGTGTTGTAATAATACTACCCGAACGTAATAACTGGAGCCAGTACATGAACTCCACGTAAGCACTTGGCACACCTCATATCGATAAATGTTGGTTATTAATTCGTTATTTTGCGTAATTATGATAAAATAGAAAATTCGTTTTCGTATTTATCGAGTCGAGAAACCAGGTCACCGTCGTCAACTAACGTTACATAATCACTTCGGAGTTATCAGCTTACTTGCTTAACATCAATCAGACACGCTGTGGTATGAGTGGCAATTTACCGAGCATAAGAGTCTTAACTCACACCTGTCGTCATTTATCGTCTCTCATTACGAACAGTAGTAGGGTGGGAGGGAGGAGAGAAGACGGCAAAAGGAGTGAGGGCATTGGGAGGGGCGGCGGAGGTGTGGTCGAGGGAGTAAGACTGTGGTTGGTGGATCAAGGAAGCCTGTGAGGAGCAGCAGCAGCAACCACTCGGTGACGTAGTGGTCGACAACCCGGGCCCACACATTGCCAGCTCCGACATGGGCAAGGCTGTGTTTTTGTCTCGACTGGTGTGCGAGTGAATCTAGCAACCTGGCTAGTGAAATTTAACTGTGCTTTTATCTTACTCGACATATATCAAGTGGATAATAACCAGTGGTTTCCTTCACGTTCATAAGGACAAGGTTTATCACCTGGGGAAAGCGTAAGTTGGCAAGATCATCTTGTTTGTTCATGAGCTTTCACAAATGGAGGACCAGATGTAGAATGTAAATGAAAGTGAGTGAGTGGTAACCTCTGAGAGTCATGGGGTCAAGGTTAACGATCTATGTTACTGCATGACGACGGAAGAATGTCATGGACATGAGGCCGGGAAGGGTATAGGGTTGCGGGAGGCATGACGCGTGCCACAAGTGGTCTAGAATTTCGCTCACGTTCGTTCGTTGTGGGTGAGCATCGCACGACGGCTGGTCGCCCAGCCTCGTTTTGGACTGGGGTACACGCGGACGGACAAGACCTGGGAACATGCGGTGAGAGACGACACGGGAAGGCAACTTAAGGAACGTACGGACAGACATAACGTAGGAGACAGACAATGATACGGAACTTAGGTCGGACTCATAAAGAGTATACACACGTGCTGAAGTATCTTGGGGATATACGTGACTAAGGAACGTAAGTAGGACAGACGTAACGGGAACGTTACGAACGGATGTAACGAGGGGGGAAATACGAACAGATTTTGGACGTAAACGGAAGGAAGTAGAGACATGGTAGTAAAACCGTCGTGACAAAACGTTCTTACCAATGAATCCGTCAAGTGTACGACCCAGCAAGTGAAGGAAACAAAGCGGTAGTTTTGAAAATAATGGATATCTACATACAGTTTCATGCTGTCGGGTTATAAGGTGCGAATTAGTACCAAACTCATGTGGACACTCTATCAACAGTGTTGAGGCTATTCACTCGTTCAGGATCTATGCCCATAGGAATTGGCTACTTCGTCATACCCTCCTCCTCCTCCAGAAGGTATGTGGGTCTATTCTTCTCCTATCTTACTAACCCATGAATTTCACTTGAGGTGTCAGGTTCGCGCCAAATGTTGATCGTTAAAAGAAGCATCGCCAGGAGACGTTACGTAGCTCTGAGAAAAGTCTTCGTCAGACAGAAAAATAGATCATTGATCATTTTGGGTGGGTTGTGGATATGAGTATAGTGCCGTCAGGTTGATCGATCAAAGTTGAAAACCACCAATAGGTCGTCCCTGGGAGTAATACGGAATGACGGGGTCCACAAAAGTTCTGACTGTAACAAGCAATTATGTAGGGGTGGGGAGAGAGAGAGAGAGAGAGAGAGAGAGAGAGAGAGAGAGAGAGAGAGAGAGAGAGAGAGAGAGAGAGAG
>JAUUEG010411691.1:0-14663 GCA_032361445.1 Panulirus gracilis | reverse complement strand
TATCAATCTAGAGTTTACTTTCTTACACCCTATCACATACTCCCACCACTCCTGTTTCAGGAGTATGAATTTGTATATGTATGTGAGCAGATGTGGCCTTTCTTCATCTGTTCCTGGCGCTACCTCACTAACATGGGAAATGACAATGAAATAGAAAGAACTAACTCAAATCACAAAAGAGCTTTTGCTAATTATACTAAACTATTAGCAAACCCAAAGATCAGGCATCTCCATTCATGAATGAGTTTAGCCTAACCATAGTGTAGCTTACCAGAGCATCTTTCAATCACTTTTGTACATTATGCTGTATGGAATGAGGTGGCAGCAGTTGGCCATTGTGATCATATATTAGATGATTATATATTCGTTGGTGATCATAGCATTGTTTTTTAAAGTAGAATTTTCAGACTGCTTTTAAGACACATCATAGATTTTTGCATGCATCAAATGTGACTATGGAACTGTAAGCTGTGTATTTTCCTAAACTGTTTGTGGTAAACCTACAACTGCAAGATTACCACAACATGAGGCACAGGGAAGTGAAGAGGAAGCTTAACATACTTGCTTAATTGCCATCAAGCCATAAACTTTTAACACCAACTAGTAAACAGCAATTGGTTTGGTAATGCATATATTATCTTGCATTATGCTACTGAGATAATTCAAAAACTTTTTTCATAGTTACATATTCACTTTCTGTTCCCTCTGAATGGGAAATAGTTAGTAACTGAAACATCAGCAGACAATGATACAACTGCAAATTAGTGATATAAGAAAAATGTGCTGTATTGATAATTTCAACACTGGAGATTAATCTTGTTTGTTATTAATTTCCCAAATTACTTTTCAAAAAGCATAAATACCTGATTGTACAAGTGGTTCTGGAGCTGCTCCATACTAGAATGTACTTTTAAACAATGTTCCATCACTTTATACCAGATACATACCAGGAAAACATAATTTGAAAACAATGTATGGTGGAACCCATTTCACCATAAGAATCATTGGGGTTAAGGGAGATTATGCTCCTTGGAGAGATATCAACCTAATTTTTACACAAAAATATAAACAGAATCCCAAGAAAAATAAAGTCAATGCTAGTACACTATTAATCTCAGTATCTAAATAAACATACAGCTTGAAATAGTTTTCTAAGGAAATATACAATACAGTTAGTGATACAACTAAGCCAAAGTTGGTTATGATCTGGTATGTGAAGGATGTAGTGAGTGAAGAAGGTATAGTGGAGTTCTGCAAATGAAAAGTAAGGTTTACCTGGCTCTTTATCTAAGGGTTGATGTTCAAAGAATTTATCCAGAGATAATTGAAAATTTTTTCTCTTCTGGTGACGGAATTTCCTGAACAGGCTGATGCAGCTTACTAACATGGTAAAGGTAAACTATATTTCTCTGTTTAGATAATTTTCATTAAATATTTCCACTACTGCATCAAGATATCAAGAAACCTCAGGTATTTTCTCTACACTTAAACCTACAGGAGAATCTGTTTCTACACTTCTGTCTCTTTGCTCATTTTTGTTCTATCTACATCAGCTCCTCATTGATAATTCCTTTCTATGGGACTCAATCAACTCCATCATATCCCCCTCCTCTAATTTTCTAAGTCTCTGAAACTTATATTTTTGTTTTTTTCATGGAAACCAAAAATGTGAAAAACTGAATAATAAGAGACCAGAGAGAAAATGGTTAAGAGTATATGAAATGGTCATGGAAAAAGAGAAGATCCCATTCAATTCATCAAAGAATATTTATCAAAACCAATTATTTACTTATCTAGAATCTCTCCCTCTATATTATTCATTTACAAGAGGTGTTATGCATACATTTCATGACACCCAACAGTTTCAAATTATTCATATAAAGTGAGAGGTCATTAAAGTTAAATGGATACCATACAATACATCATTACCCATAATGTCAGAAACATATTATCTTGTGGCAAAAGATACTGAATAAAACCATGAATGATCAATGCATGTAATCAGTTGGATACTAAAACATTAGAAAACAGCAACCTCCTCAACAGCAGTGGTGATGCCCAAGGATGGTAGGCAGTGCTCACGTATAGCTACTATGAAGGATGGTAGATCACTGGATGAAAAGCACCATCCCTCAGATGTGTACGCTATATCTGTAAAATTCATGAAACATTTAAATTGCCTGTATACAACATAATCCAATCTGGCACACACCCTCAGAAAACTTTTACCAGGACAGAATTTGTATCAAATGCTATAAACATTAATTTGTAAATTGAACTCCCTCCATTTCATGAATCTAAACATCTTCAAGGCAATGTATACAAGAGCTAAATCTAGGCTTGTATGGTCATTTCTAAACAAGTGTAAATCATGCAAATACCTAAAGAAAGGAAGCAAAAGAAAACACCTAAAGCAACAGAAGTCAAGCCAAAACACAGTTAACACAACAGGCAATATCATTTTACAGAAGCCTCAGTGTGTCAGTTAACTGCAGTAATTAAGTGAATCTTTCTTAATCTTTAATTATTTGAAAAAATTATCAAATTTACCATAACAATTAAAGAACATGATAATTGAAACTGTTACTCTGAGTAACATTGCACAAATCCAAACTCTATACATCACTATCCTAATCATGGAAAGGCAGACTGCAAACTGGCACTTCTTCCTCAACACAATGAATCACAAGATCCACAGCACCCACTCATGAGAGACTCTGGACCCATTCCAATAACATATCTTCTCAAAAAAAAATATATATATACTCATAAGACACTACTCAAAATCAGCCACAAACCAACCTCATGAAACATCTACACAAAATCCATCAACAGTAACTTTCCATCCATGCATTTGTCATCATTTCATCTAAATAAGTGTGTAGGGCAACAACAGCTCTGTCACTGGTTCATCAAAGTGTTAAATGATGCATTCTTACCAGTGAAGAAAAGATGCCATGCAAATGTGTTATCAAACAGAACAATATACAATGTTAACCACATACATAGTTAATGACAGTCATTTCATCTTGCAAAATTCTGTTTTACTATCACCAGCATCAGAACCACCAATATAAGCATTCATTTGCTGGTACTGCTACTGTTTTCAGTCTTTATAACATTCAATATCCATATCCATTTATACGCAATCTATTCAACTAAAAATCCTGCCATGTTTCTCAGAAAATTCAATTTTAGTATCCAATACCTTAAGAATTTCTATCAAAGGCTTATATGAATATATTGCTCATTTCTTGTTAGAAACTAAGCTAGATTATTATTTCTCCAAGAAGACATCTGCTGGAAAGTTCTGTAAAAATTCAAAAAGAATGCATAGAAAAAAGAAAAGCTGAGCTGGAAGATGCAAACCTTGTGGGCAGACTAGCTTTCCTGTTAGATCTTCTGGGGCCATCTTTTCTCAAGTCTTCCCCTAAAGCACAATCTGTTGCTTCTTCCTTTACTTCTGGTTTAGGAGGTCTCTAGGAAGGAAGCACAAAACCATCAGTGAATTAATAAATGCTGCTTCTATATGAAAAATGTAAATAAAGTAAGAAACAATCAACACCTTCAATAAGAGGCTGATACATCAGAGAAATCAAAACTGATATATATTTACTTACAATTGGATATGTGCTAACATGCATGGATGTACAAGAATTTTGTGTTTCAATGTATGACAGTCAAGACAGGTGGTGACAACTTGGTGGAGTAAGCAACCTAGATAGACAGCTATGGATGCCATTACACACACTTGTACAGCTGTCACAGCATATGTAAGCTGGCCCCATAAACACCCAGAAAAACCTGATGCTTTACTGAACTTCACACATGGTGCAGAAAGTAGCCATGCCCTCACTATATGTTACATGGGGGATAATGCTACAGCACACAAGAGCAAGAGCCTTGAGTGCACAGAGGGATGGGGCTTGGGATCAGCTAGCTAGAGGACAGGCCACAGCTGATTTTAATATGGAAAGACTACGGGATACAATGCTGGCGGTACAGCACCACCAACAGCAGCTGCAGAATGAAAGGACATTGTAATTATTAAATGCTTTCTCCACAATAAAGGGGTCTTGCTTATGGAAGGAGTCAGGGTGGTTTATCTGGGTTACATGAAGAAGCTGTGACTACCCCAGACAGGGCAAACTACTAAATGACCAAGGCTGCCTTCAGGAATAGGCACCATTTGTTGGATGGACAACTAGACTGTGCTGAAAATAAGACCCCACTGTGACATATATTTTCAATGTGAGATAGATGCATATTATACAGTCACTGAATGGGAGATTTTCATAGCCAGTGAGGCTTTGAATGTAATAGGCTTGTTAATTACTGTGGCAATAAATATGGTGATTGAGCAAGACAAGTATTTTGTCCTGCTAAATGGGGCCCATCAGTTACTCAAGTTATGTGCTTACAGGATCAAGCAGCAAGTCCTAGGCTGCAGCTTCAAGTGCTCTTTGTATTATGGTACACATACTACATGACGGTCCACAATATCATGGCAGGGCTGCATGACACTGCCCTCAAGCAAGAGATCTACCAAAACCAAAAGAAATGTAGCCAGCTCAGTTATGTAATACATCAGTGTGTGATGTTTAAGCCCACTGGGGAGCATAAGCAAGCAACTGGGGCTCAGCACCAGTGGCCAGCTGTGAGGAAGACAACATTGAAGCAAAGATGAAGGTTGTGGAAATCAAGACAAACTACCAGCAGAGGAAGTTGGCAGCTGAGCAGGTCACAAAGGAGCACAGGTGTGGTAACTGTGGGCACTCATTCTGCCCAGAAAAGTGTAACACCTGTGGAAGTAAGGGTCACTTCACCAGGTGCTGCAGGAACGCAATTGATGCTGCCAACAGAATCTCCCTGGAGGCTGAACATAGCTTGGAAATCGCTCCCCAGTGGTGGCTGTGTGCAAGTTGGTTGGATCTACAGGCAGAAAGTTGCCAAAGTTAAGGGTCACAGTCAGTCATGGCTCCCCCACCAGTTCACTGGTACTGCTAGTTGTTGCAGACACTGAGGTTTGTGTGGAAGGTCCTGCATTTGTAAAAGTGCTGGAGCTGCCTGGCTGACTATTCTAAGCAGCAGGAATGCAGCTAAGACACGCCACAGTGGGTGAAATGAATGTTTAGATGCAAGGGAGGTGTTTCATTACCTTTGCTAGCAGGCCTACAACTAAAAATGTACATTTTATGATAGGGAATGAAGATATGTTTCCGTAGTTTTAGGTAGGTGAATGAGGAGCTTGCATATCAATCACTGGTGGCTAATGATAGCAGACTTTGAAAGGTGACTGATAGGTCACTGGTCTCCTAAGCACTGGTCAAGCCTACTGCTTCATCCATGTTTGCCACAGAAAAGAATGTATCACTGTTGAAGGCCTGCTTAATGCATCGTCTTCCTCTACATTCGACAAGCAGTACCACTTTCTGCCAGTGATGACTGACAAGCCTCATCATATCTGCCTCATACAAAGGATCAATGCCTTATGCTTGTCAGATTCTTATTCAAATCCCAGGGCACTGGGAAGGCAAGGCATAACAACAGCTTGATGAATATACAAGGATGATTATCATCCAGTCTGTGCCAGTAGGGTAGAGTACTGACTGGTGCTCTAGAATGGTTGTGGTGCCCAAGAAAATCGGAAAGCCTAGATGCACATAGACCTCCAACAACTAAATCCATGCTGTGAGTGGGAGACCCAACCCAACCTGGCACTGTATGACACAGAATAGAGCATACCAGCATAATCAGGATATTGTCAAGCCATGCTGGATGAAGAGAATCAGAAGCTAACAACATTCATAATGCCCTGGGGAAGATACCAGTACTGTTACACCCCAATGGAACACTGCTCATCATCTGAAACCTATATGAAGTACTTCGATGACATCATCATTAGCACAAACAGGAAGTATAAGAGTGTTGATGACACACTGCTGTATGATTCAAGAATGGAGCAGGTCTTTTGACACTGTCATGAATTTTTCAAGATATGTACGAACAATAGTGTAACACTCTATCCAAAAAATGCCAATGCTGCAGGGAAAAGGTGGAATTCATAGGCCATGATATGAGTTGGGATGACTGCAAACACATGGATGGCACCCTGCAAGCTGTGAAGGAGTTCCTCAAGCCAGCATCACCTACCTTCAGTGATGTTCGATCCTGGTCCTGTTCTTGGCTATGGCTCTAATCATGCACCCATTCTACAACCTCCTGAAGAAGGAGCCAAGCAAGAAAGTCCACTACGATGCACAACTGCAGGGAGCATTTGAATAGGCTCAGATGACCACATCTAGGATGGCTTGGTAAAGTCTTACGTGACATGACATGACAAGCCAAGGCCCACTGGCATCATTACTGGTTGGAGTTAAGAGGGCATCAGCTTCAAAGTTCTACAGCAACACTGTGTGTGCCAGAAACCTGATAAACCATTCTGTTGCCCAGGGAGTTGGCATGTGGCAATTTGCAGAATCAGGCAACTCTGTGCTGAAGGGTAGAATACTCACTGCTGTGGGGTGTTTGCAGAAAGCGTGTGTTCCCTCTGGGGTGCCTGAGTGTTATGGTAGTGATGGACCATTTTCCCCATGTGAGAGCATTCAGTAACCAGACCCCCTTGAGCATCATCAGCCCATATCTTTTCCTCCTTAATGAGATCATGCAATATAATTTCAAAATGAAACACCTGGTTGGCCAAAGATATCCCATTACAGACACAAAATCCTGGTACCCCATGCTGCAATCTAACCTAGACCAGAAGAATGTGTTACAGGATGATGAGCCGTCTGAGAGGATAATAGCAGTTGCGATGACTACACTGAGCGATAAAACAAGCATGGTGTCAGATCATGAGGATGTTAGTCAAACAGCATTGGCAGATCCAATGTATCAAGCTCTCATAAACAGGGTTCACACAGGGGATTGCACAGATGGAAGTTTCCAGGAGATGCCATGCCTGGAGGCCTTTTTCAGTGTCTGAATGAGCTTGTGATGGTTGACAGGTTGGTGTTATACATGGTTGATCATGGGCGTATGAAACTTGTAATTCCAAAAGAGCTATAGCACTGTGAAGATAGTAATTTGCATGCTGACAACCAAGGGGTTGACTCAGTGTTGCCATGACGATGCCAATCTGTGTACTGGCCAGGACTGATGGGAGACGTACTGTACTACCAGGTGACATGTACAACCTATGATATATATGCACCCATCCAACACCCAGAACTGCTCATCCCCACACAGGCCCCCCTGAGTATCCCTTCCAGAAAATGGTGGCTGATCTGTTTCTCCTGCAGGGCCAGTCATAGATAGTGTGTGTAGACCAGCAGTTGGGCTTGCTGAACGTACATCATTTCCTGAGAAACAACATCAGTGACCCCTCATCCAGGTCTTCCAGGGTTACTTTATTCAATGAGGTGCCCTTGAAGAGATCCCAACAGATGGGGGGAGGGGGTACCAACCTGGCTGTAATGAAATGAGGGTCTTCATGCACATGTGGGGGCCAAGATGCAGGTGTTGTCAGCACACTATCTGCAATCCAATTGCAGGGTAGAGGCAGCGGTGGAGTCAGTGAAGCGAAGTATCAGGGACAACATAGAGGGTAGAGGTGGACAGCAGAAAGACATTATATAGCAGAGGCCCTACTTCAATACCTGAACACTCCACTGCGAGATATTAACAAGTCGAGGCCCTACTTCAATACCTGAACACTCCACTGCGAGATATTAACAAGTCACCTGTGCAGCTGGCTACTGGCCGGCAGCTCAGGGTCTCTGTCCCAGTGGCCCATCAACATTACAGGGTTGACAGACATTAGAAGAAAAAGTTGCACCTAAAGGAGAAACTCTTGGTGGAAGAAACAGAGCAGGTTTAGCAGAAGCATGATCAAGAGACCTGGCACCTGCCCAGCTTTCCTGTGGGGATGAAGGTGCATGTCTGGGACTTGGTTGCAGGGATGGGAAGGTATGAGGTGAGAGTCATGGCAAGTGGTTTGGTGAAAAGACAAGAGTTAATAAAAGTCTTGTGTACAATGAAATATGACAAGGCAGATAAAGTGAAGGGCAATGTAACTGAATTTCTAAAGAAAGGGAGTGATTGTGTTACTGGTTGATCTGTTACAATTTTCAATGTATGTATGGTTCATGATGAGATGCCTAAGGACTGGTGGAATGCATATATAGTGCCAATGTATGAAGGCATGGGAGACAAAGGTGAATGTTCGAAGTATAGAGATATAAGTTTGTTGTAAGAAAGAAAGGTGCTTGAGAAGGAGGTGGCATGCATTGAGGAACATACTGGAGAGGAACTGTGTGGTTTCAGGAGAGGAAGAGGATGCATTTATCAGGTGTTTGCTTTGGAAAACGTGTGGGAGAAATACTTAAAGAAACGAAGGATTTATACATGGCATTTATAAATCTAGAGAAGGCATATGATATGGCTGATAGAGATACTTTGTGGAAGGCCTTACGAATATATGGTGAATGAGGAAAGTCATCAGAAGCAAGTAGGCAGAGAGGATAGTAAGTAGTTACAGGGGATGGTGGGTCTGTGATAGGGGTGTATAACATCACCATAGATGTTTAATTTGTTTTTGGATGAGGTGTTGAGGGAGGTGAATGCAAGGGGTCTTGAAGAGAGAAGCAGGTAGGTAAACTGTTGGAGGTGGCCATGAGAAAAGGATGAAGAGAGTCGACTGTTTTGGGAGAAGGTGAGTGAATGTGCTGGGAGTTTTGATACATGAGACCAGGTATTTGTGATGGGTGATTTAAATAAGTAAGTGAGTAATGTGGCAGTTGAAGGTTTAACTGGGGGAAATGGGATATTCAGTAAGTTGAATGGAAATGATGAACAGCAAGTGGAGTTGTGTTCAGAAAAAGGATGGTGACTGGGAATACCAAGTTTGAAAAGAGGGACATATGTGAGTATATATGGGTGAGTATGAAAGATGGAAAGAAGCCAGTACTAGATTACATACTATATGATAAGCATGCAAGAGGGGAAACTCTTGGTTGTTAATGTGCTTAGGGAGGGGAGAGGGGGCAGCTGATGGGAGGTCTGATCATTACCGGGTGGAGGTGAGGGTAAAAGTTTGTATAGATTTTCGGAAAGAAGAAACAAAATGGGTGAGATGGGTGGTGAAAGAAAGTGAGCTTGGAAAAAGTGATTCATAAGAAGAAATATCAGAAGAGATTGAATGTAAAATGGCAGAAGGAGAGAGTAAATGAAGCCAAAGAAGTGGATGAGAAATAGGAAGTTTTTAGGGGAGCAGTGCTGGCATGTATAAGAGAAGTGTATGGAAGGTAGAAGGTAGGTAGGTGAGAAGGGTAGTAAGCACTGGGATGGCAAGATAAAGTTGCTGATGAAAGAGAAAAGAGGGGTGTAATGGGTGGTACTCACAGGGAAGGAGTGTGAGTGATAGGGAGATGCACAAAAGAAAGTGACAGGAGGTCAAGAGGAAGGTGGAGGGACTGAAAAAGAAGGCAAATGAGAATTGGGGTAAGCAATTGTCAGCAAACTTAAAAGAAAATATGGAGTTGTTTTGGAAGGAGGTTAATAGTGTTAGAAAAATAAGATAGCACATGAGAACAATGGTGAAGGGGGGAAATGAGGAAATGGTAACAAGCAGTGATGAGGTGAAGACAAGTTGAAGTAAGAACTTTGAAGGATTGTTGAATGTGTCTGATGGTAGAATGGCATATGTGGGTTTTTGGGTTGGGAAGGTATGTGAAGTGAGAGCCATGGTGAAAGGTTTGATGCAGACAGAAAGGTGATGAAAGTCTTGCATAAGATGAAATGTGGCAAAGTAGATGGGTGGATGGTATTGTAGTTGAATTTCTGAAAAAATGGGGTGGCTGTTTTGTTGATTGGGTTGGCTAGGATTTTCAGTGTATATATGGATCATGGTGAGGTACCTGAGGATTGGCAGAATGCATGTATAGAGTTACTATATAAAGGCAAGGGGGAACAAAAGTGAGAGTTTGAATTCCAGAAGTATACATTCGCTGAGTGTACCAACTATACCTTCAAACATGACCATCTTTGTCTTCCCATACAGTAACCTCTCTCTCCATACCTTCCTAAATGTGCCTAGTTCCAGTGCCTCCTTATCCACCCTATCACTTACTTCAGCTCCTTTGGTTCCATTCACTACCATGTCCACTCCCAACTAATTAAAACACTTCACTTCCCTAAAGTTTTCTTCATGCAAACTCACACCCAAACTAACCTGCAACCTGTCTCTCTTCAATGATAAGCCTATCAAATTTCCTTTTCTTTACATTTACTATGACTTTTCTCTTTTCATACATTCTCCTAAACTGAGAAACCAATTTCTGTGATTTCAAACTTGATTCTGCCTCCAGCTCTGTGTCATCACCTAACTGTAATTGACCTGCCTCCCAAGCACCCCTTCCCCTGAGATTGAGGATCTGCCTCTCTCCCTAAAAGTTTCAAATTTAGTTCCCTCACCACCCAATCCATAAACAAATTAAACATCTAAGATGACATCCCACCTTCACCTGAAACCACTAACCATCCTCTCTACCTACTTGCAAATATGCCTTACTCTCTTGATAAAAACCCCTCACCGCTTACAATAGTTTTCCTCCAACACCATATAACTGGTCAATACCTGGTGCAGTTTCTGGGGAGTCTTCATCCCTACAGCCCAGGCTGAAACCAGGTTGCTGGATTGGATCCTTGGTTGACCAAGCTGATGGAAGCTGCAGCCCTCAAGCCTCTACAGCCTGGCTTGCCAGGTACACTTTGTAGGTACTTGTCCAATGCACTCTTGAATGTCTCTACCACATATCCCATGCTGTTTTTGATGACAGGTGACAAAGTGTTAGAAGTTTTGGACCCCAGACGTTTAAGGTGTTCTCTATTTTTGTGTGTGTGTCATGCCTTTAGATTTCAAAGGTATTATTCAACAAAGCCTTCCATGCCTGTCATGCCAACAGGATGCTATCTCTGAATGTAAGTTGGGAACTATACCTTCTAGGATTTTTCAGGTTTAGATGATGATATACTCCTCCCGTTTGTGCTCCAAGGAGTATAGCCTCAGAGATTTTAGCTATTCTCAGTAATTTACTCCCTTTACCATTTGTGCTCCAAGGAGTATAGACTCAGAGATTTTTAGCCATTCACAGTAATTCAGTCCCTTTACCATGCTAATATGGACTGTGAAAGATCTATAAACACTTTCTAATTCCACATTTTGCCTTCCTTGTAGGATGATGTTAAAAGGCAATAACATTCACTTTGTGAAAGAATTAGCACCTTCAATAATATCATCATTGGTTTTTCTTTCCTTGTTTTGAAGGTTCACAGAATCCAACCTGCCATTCTGCTGCATGATGCAACTCTTGTTTTGTTGCGTTTGCTGAAGGTTAGGTTGATAGACATTATTACTACGCGGTCTTTCACATTATTCAACTAGAGGACGATAGTGTCTGTGTCTGTCCAGTATTCATGTTGCTTTTGATATCTTCATATTCCCCATCCTGGAAGAGATGAACCTTATCTCCATTGAAAAGCATGTTGCTCTCGGTTGCCCATTTAAAGAATTCGTCTATGTCTCTCTATAGCCTTTCCACATCTTCAACCGATGCAATCTTCATACTCATTCTTGTATCATCTGCAAAGGACCATATGAAACTGTGGCTTGTGTTTGCATCAATGTCAGACAAAGAATGAGGAAAAGGGGGGTGTAGGTACAGTTTCTTG
This sequence comes from Panulirus gracilis, assembly GCA_032361445.1. Taxonomy (NCBI): domain Eukaryota; kingdom Metazoa; phylum Arthropoda; class Malacostraca; order Decapoda; family Palinuridae; genus Panulirus; species Panulirus gracilis. The sequence continues at coordinate 2,933 of JAUUEG010411691.1, read as the reverse complement.
GGGAATTGACCACCTTCAACAAAGTGTCTCTGTCGACCTTATCTCACCGTTTATAGTCATTTTCCTCCTGCACCATGTATCTATAACACCTTTCACAATCTATCTCTATGTAACCAATCGTATGCTTTCTTTAGATTTATAAATGCCAAGTACAGATCCTTTTTCTTCTCTAAGTATTTCTCACACAAAGCCATCAAAGTAAACACCTGATCTACATATCCTCTACCACTACTGAAACCACACTGTTCTTCTCCAATCTGATGCTTTGTTTTGTGTATGCTACCACCAGACATGTTGTAATCACAATCAGGAATCATAGTTATTGGAATTTACTCCACATTTCTGAAGAATTGTAATTGTTATCAGTTAATCATCTTGGAAGACCAAGGAATCAAGTCATAATCGATTCCAAAGCTAAAGGAATCATACTCATGATTACAGTCCATAAGTACTAACCATCAAATTCGTATCATGGAGGGCAGAGGTGGGTTAGGCAAGAAGCAGAGAGTTGGGAAACAATTCTGAAACTTCTGGTAAAGTTTTGGTCTTATCGAGCATACATGTGCTGGTGCCTCAGTGGTCAAGTTACCAACTTGTTACTTCAGTTGTCCAGTAAGGTGAGAGTCTGTCACTCTCCAGTTTAGAGTGCTTTCTATGTGAGCCACCAGCAGACATATTGTAATTTTAATCAGAAATTTTAATCATTAAAATCAATTCCCCATTTTTTGAGAAATCATAATTACAATTGATTCCAAAAATTCAGGAAGGAATTGTACTCATAACTATGGACTTGCAAGGTAATCATAAGCAATCCCATTTGTGGAGGAATCACATCATGTCTGGCCACCCTCTCAATCACCAATCTCACACAACTTCCCAGGTACACTGAACAGGCTTATACCTCTGTGATTTGAACATTCATCCTCCTTGTCTTTATACAATGTCACTATAAAGGCATTCTAGCAATCCTAAGGGACCTCATCATGATCCATACAAACAATGAAAATCTCAAATAACCAATCAACAACAGTCATCCCCTTTCTTAATTATTAATTCAAATGCAATACCATTCACCTCAACAGCTTTGGCACATGTCATTTTACGTAAGGCTTTCACCACCTCTTCTCCATTCAACGTGACTTTCTACCCTTGCATACCTCCATGTCCAAAACATCCCATGTCTACCACCCTGTCATCAAACACATTCATCAGTCCATTAAAATACTCACTTTGTCTCTGTTTGTTTCCACTTCCCCATCAGCCCCCTTCACTAATGCTCTCATTTTTCTCCTTTTCCTACACCATCAACATACTTCCAAAATGTATTCTTATCATCCTTAAAATTTGCTGATACTCATCCCTACTCTCATTTGTCCCCTATGTCAGCCTCTGCACCTTCCTCTTGACCGCCTGACACTTTCTCTTGTACATTTCCTAATACATCAAGCTCCTTCCCTACAAGTATGTGGAGGATGGATTGATGCAGTAAGTGTGGATCTTCTTTAATGTGTCCCAGAGTTGTTTACTGAGGGTTTTGTGGTTCACTGTATTGAGGAAGGAATGCTAGTTTACAGTTTCTCTTGAGTGATTAGGTTAGTGATGGTGTTATCAAGATTTTGGGTTTGTTCTCTGATTTCTGTTGATGCTGAGTTGATTTGTCTAAGCTGGTTTCTATGCTCTTTGATATGTGTTACTTGTGGAGAGTAGTTTGGGTTGTATTACTTTCTACACCCTTGTCATATAAGCTTTTTGCTGGCCTGGTTAGAAATGTTGATGTGTAAGACTGCATGATCTAGGGATAAGAAATCACATTTATTTAAGTTTTGGATCTTTCCATGTACTGTGTCAACCCTGCCAAGTCTACTTTTCTGTAGATTTTGTAAGTCTTTCTGATGGCTGTGTGAGTTGGATGGGCTCGAGGGTCTTAGGTGTAAGTGTTGAGCCATGTGGAATGGTGGGCACTGAAATCTCTACAGAAATAGGTGTAGGGTGTGCTGGTCACGTTTTGCAGTTGAGGAATCTGGAGAGGCACATGGAAGGAGAATGTATGTAGGTGATAAACTGTTTTATGCAGTGGCAGTATCATAATCAATGAGGTTAAGAGGTGCTGCTACTGTGAAAAGTGAAAAAGCTCAAAATTGGGGAAAGTTATAAAGTTTCAATACCTCAGGAGGATACTCTAGTTTTACAAGAGTATCCAACTCTCACCGTGCCTTCTCGTTGTGACCTTGTTAATACACCCCTTAGGGGTGGAATTAAAGGAGGGAGGTGTTACCCAACTCCATCAGGGCAGTCCTTTTAGATTTAGACAAATATCTTAGGTGTGCAGTAACTTATTAAGTTTTAGGGCAGTTTTGGAGCCTCACTGCCTCTTGAATTACTGCGCTGGAGTTACGCTCTACCAATGACCTGTCAAGGGTGAGACACAAAAGGTTAAGACGCGGCACTTGAGTCTACCAGTTATGCCAAGGATTAAAAGAGATGAGCAATTGAGGGCAATAGTGCTGAATGTAAATGGGATGATTGGTAAGAGTAAGAGGGAACTTGTGGAGAAGTTTAAAAGTTGTAACTTGGATGTGCTGGGGACTGGGGAAACTCATATCCTTGGGGAGGGTGTGTGGAGTGAAAATAGAAAGGATGAATGCAAGTTATGGGAGGACATGGAAGAAGGTGTGGTATGGATGGGAATGGATGGAAATTATCAGGGAAGAGGGAAAGAAGGATGTGCATTTCTGCTATCACCAAGAGTGGGGGAGGAAGGTACAGAGCATGGAGGGAATGCATCAAGAATAGTGTTGTTGAAAGGTAGGATCAGGATTGTAAGATCATGGGTATGTGTATATGCATCTTTGGATATGAAGACTGTATGAATCTTTTCTGAAGAAGTTTGAATAAGTGTAAATGGCTTTGGAGTGAGAGAAATGTGGATGTAT
>JAUUEG010410586.1:0-14693 GCA_032361445.1 Panulirus gracilis | reverse complement strand
TACACATCAGGTTAGCCATGTCAACTATCCACACACATGCCACTTAACCAAATGGCACTAATTCATATCCATTTAACATAATCGAGAATAGCAGAAGAGAGTTGGAATTTTTGTGGTAATGTTGTACTTTGCTATCTTTTCCCCAGTATGCACATCACTCCTATTATTTTGATGAATTTTCCTTAATATTGGTGCTTTTCTCATTTGTGGTATGTTAAACCTTCTCTTTTAGCAGTTTATTATATGTATGGCATTGAATATGTCTAACAATTATTATTTTTTGATTCATAAGAATTATTCTAAATTGATAATGGCTGCTGAAACTGTAGAAAATGATAAGATACTGGACTTGGAGACTGCATCTCCAATTGAATTGTTCACTGGTGCAATAAAACATCTTTTGTTTGAAAATAATATGATATAAAAATTTTAGTAAGGGCAGATTGGCATCTTAAAAGTACTGTATTGAAATAAGATTTGGTGTTCTCTCATGGGAATATAATCTTTCATTACTCTCATCCATTTTAAAACACAAACATTCTTCAATTTACACTGACAAAAGACAAAAAAACATGTACATTTACATCACAGACACGAGAAGGGTGGAAGGTCCTGGGTGATGTCTCACATAGTCGAAGCTTCATTACAAACTCCTCCACTGAATGGCAATGTTTCTGTACAGTGACACCAACAAAAGCAAAATGGGTGTAAACATTTATGAAAAGTTTAAAGAAGTGTTTTAATTCCAATAAGATGAAGTCAGACTGAAAATTAAATGTAAAAATCATAGAGAATTGATTAAATATAATAACTGAATACTCTAAGAATGATAAGGCAGATAAATGAAAATTATTTTGTTTTATGTTGAAAAAACATGTATCAGAAGGAAAGGTTTTATGATTTACATCAGAGCCACAGGGAGACTGTAACTTGCTTGAGTGATGCTTGCCAAGTTGACTCTTCAGTGCAAACTTCTTGCTGGGTGTAGAACTTTGCTGTAGAACAGAAAGGCAAGAGGACATATAAACTAAACTAAAGACATAAAAAGCAAATGAAAACATAAGAGGTTGCTTTTGGGATTACAAGAAGATATATGCATGCAAATTATCAATATAGGGGATGCAAAATACAATAATAGTACTACAAGAGCAGATCCACTAAAATATGTGATTAAGATATATTTACAAGTGCAGACTCAAATATAATACAAGGTTAAAATGCACAAGAAGTAAGACAACCATGCACTACAAAATCTATATATCAAGAATCTCTCTGTTGTTAGTGAGGTACCTATGAAACATCACTTGATAAATCTTGTGTACAGTATTATATTTTGCGATGAGACCTGAAGCTGTTTGGTTTAACAAAGTTCAGTGTGGAAATTAAAATTGAAAATGAAATGATTTATCTTTTTGTGAAAATTGTTCCATTTTACTTTCCTCATAAAACTTCAGTATCTTTCACATGGGAATTTTTTAGATGTTTGTGATTTTTTTCTTGTAATTACATATATAACATATCAGTGTTTATGTTTTAAGCAAGGATGTCTGTTTGATTCTACATTGTGTCACCAAAGAGGAATAACATTTTTTTTTGCACCATCCCTTCAGTGATTATCATCATTATATCTCTTTTCTGTAATTGTGTCTTCCTATCAAAAATACCTGTATTCAACACAGTCTATGACTGTAAATTTTTCCTCTATGAATTTTGTGATTTTATCATCTAGCTAAAGGTGTGGCCATAATAACAAAAATGTCACAGTTTTCATCTAAGCACAGTATCATGAATCTCACCTCCAAAGAGTAAATACTTACACCATGCCAGAACACTTACCCTAACGAAGACGTTTCTGCCACATATCTCATACTTGCCATCTGCTACCCTCTTAACATGAGATTTGTTACAGTCTTCATCTTTGCAACCACAGTAACCACGAGTCTGGGTGGCAATGTTTAGAACCTGTGGATGGTAAATGATATTACAGTATTTAAAAAAGTTTAATGAAAAATTTGATATATGTGTCCCACTATCTATCCATCTGTATCTCTGATGCCTATTCCCTATGAGAAATCCCATCAAGGGGAGGGCCATAGCAACAGTGTCTCCACTTATTCCTGTCCTTACATACATTCCTCACAAACACCATTCCATGCATTCTTCCCACATTTCTCTCCCTCCAGTACTAATCCACTCTATTTCCCCAAGTCACTGGTGGTCTTCCTCTCATACTAACTTCTGTGATTGTACTATCATACACTTTCTCCAGTAAACTCTCCATCTTACATTCTTTCCACATACCTAAACCACTTCATTATTTTTCACCCACTACCACACCACAATTTATTTCCTGCCATACTGAATTTCTCATACACCACTTTTAACTTTCTTCAAGTCACACCACATGCTCCTCAAAAGCAATCATACACCCCTTCTTTACTTTCTTCAAGTCACACCACATGCTCCTCAAAAGCAACTCAATTTCACAACCTGAATTTTTGACCTCAGTCACTCTGTGTCCCTCATTGATTTACAAAATTTGTAGAAAAATGAGAGTAAATGAGATTGGAGAAATATATTTGGGTGCTTTATGATCATGGGAGAATTATGTAGGATATGTAAGGGTAGTTCAGAAGAAAACAGCAAATGAATGTAAGCATGAAGGAGAAATGATGGGTAACATTGAATTAACTGAAAAAAAAATTATATCCCTATCAGATTTGTAATTAATCATTGAAAAAGTTGGTTCTTAAGGGACATCCTGAATTTTTTGAAAGTTATGTTTTCTTACTCCCCCATTGCCTAATTTCCCATATCCCCTTGCATATTATCCCTGAGGATAGAGGAGAAAGAATACTTCCCATGTATTCCCTGCATGTCGTATAAGGCAACTAAAAAATGGGAGGGAGTGGGTGGCTGGAATCCTCCCCTCCCGTTTTTTCATTTTCCAATAGAAGGAACAAAGAAAGAGGCCAAGTGAGGATATTCCCTATAAGGCTCAGCCCTCTGTTCTTAATGCTACCTCGCTAATGTGGAAAATGGCGAATATGTAGATGAGACTGTATGGAAGAGGGTGAATGTGTTGGAAGTGTAATGTTCTAGGACACCATGTGGTATGAGGGTTGATCAGTTAAGTACTGACCGGGTTAAAGAGAGGTGTAGTAATGAGATAAATATGGATGAGAGTTGAAGAGGTTGTGGTGAAATGGTTTAGAACTATGAAGAGAATGAGCAAGGACAGGTAGACAAAGAGTATATATGTCAAAAGTGGAGGGGAAGGAGAAAAGGAGAGACCAAATTGGAGATGGAGTGATTATACAAGTAGGTGAAAGGTTTGCACTGGATAGGGTGAACTGGAGCTACCTGGTATGTCGTGCATGGTTTGACATGCTGTCAGTGGAATGAACAAGGGCATTTGAAGTAGGTTGGGGAAACCATGAAAAGGTCTGTGGGCCTGGCTGTGGATAGGGATGGGGCTGGGATTTTGTTGCATTACTAATGACAGCTAAATAACAGATGTGAGTGAATGAGGCTTTTTTCTTGTCTATTCTTGATGCTATCTTGCTCACACAGGAAATAAAGAACAAGTATGGAAGAAAGAAAGAAAAGTTTGAAGAATTGGGGTCTTGGTTGGGGGTCTGGAATGCATTCCCATTTTTCTCATTGAAACCATTATTCATTTAATGCAATTTCAATTTGCATGGGACTACTTAGGAATGCTTCCCCACTTGAAATGACAAATAGCTGTAACAGTTATAAACACATAACTGAAAGTACAGTAATAACAAAGAAACAGCATTGAAACAAGCCAAGCTAAGACTGGGAAAACTGAAAAGAGGATATGACATGGTCTGTGACTGTTTGAGAAAAGTTATGATACTGTGCTGTGGTTGGCTGAGAGCATTTCCATCATGCAATAATCAAGTTGTACTACTACACGCTTTCTTTAATTTTTGAGCATTTTCACTTCTCACTGAGACTGGAATACTCTGGATTTTTTTATCATAGTGATAGAGTAGAGAACAGCTGCTTTACAATCACAAGTGAATCTTATATGAACTAGGTACATAAATTTTCCCAAGATTCAAATTCATGATTTATTGAATTGCATCACAAAATTTCATGATTGACAGGTGGCTGAATATAGTGAACTCTGAAAAAAGCTGCTCTGATAATCTTTAAATGATAAAGTTGTATCTCCATTATTTGGTAAATGCTAAAACTGAGACACTATCACAGTGAAAGTCCACCTTTCCACCTACCTTATTATCAAGATCTGTTCTTAGGGCTTCCGTTACACTTTCTGGTTGGACGGTGTTGTAGCACTCCTGAAGACGACTACATATGGAAGGAGATCGTGAGGGTGGTTTGGAGGAAGGCCGTGATGTTGGCCGGGAACTTGATGCAGGGCGTGGTGAAGGTACTGGTGTGCGTTGTAGTGAGCTTATATAGCGTCGACCTTTAGAATGAGAAAAGTCACTATGTATAATGATAGCTAAATTTTAAGTCATGTTAAATGAAATACTGGCCTGGGTGACTGGACAACAAAGAAGAGATTTATCTGAATTCCTTTCAATGGTCTGTGATAGAACTGAACCCCTATCAAAGCTACTCCTATTCATTCCTACCCGACCCACTTAATAACTATTCTTCAACTTTCATGCGGAAATAAAATGCTTACCCTAACCTTACACTTAAGTCACCAGTATTCACATGTCTCCCCCTCCCAGCAAATGCCACACTGATAGAACTCATTCACACAAAAACCAATATAGAGTTTAAAACTTTCCCCCAACCACCCAATTCTTGAACTCAATTCTGTCACATTAATACCCACTTGAAACAACACTTTTCCAACAAAAGAGAGTCACTTTCCTTTCAGTACAGTGGATACTACCTGTCTCTTCAACATTAAAACCTTAATTCAGTATACTGCAACAAAGGATGCCTCATGCTCAAAATGCAACTTCCACACCACAGACAATGAACATCTTATCCTTAATAGCCCCACACTTACCCTGCTCACACAAACTTGCAGCATCAGGTTTTGTTACCTGAGCTCCTGGCTGGTTTCATTATCAATTGTCCTGACTGTTGGATGTGGCTGACTTGCTGAGTGCTGTTGTAGCCCTTTAGAAGGGCCCCTCCAGTTTCAAGGTGTACAAACACAAATATAGTATGTAGATGAATATGGACAATACAGCAATATGGGTAATATGAATGAATTAACATTACCAGAATTCAGACTCACCTGTGCTGTGCTAGCTTCAAGTTTTAAGTTTCATTTGGAGTAAACTCAAATCTAAGTTATTCACCTTTATATAGGAGGAGCAAATTTTGTATGTTAGAAAGTAAATTGCACAAGGTTGAACTGATGAAAAGTGAACCCATGGAAAGTAAGGGAAGAGTATATAGTGTTGTGAAGGTACAAGATGAGGTAAACTCCAGAAGAGAAGGATAGATGCATTGAAAGACTTGATCAGGGCCAGATATGTCTCTGATGACAATCCCAAAGGAAAGATTTATGATGAAGTGCAATACAACCATTTTGTGTAGAGGTAGAGGTGGATGAAAACATTTAGTCTTACTTGAGGAACAACTTGATTTGCAATGATAACATTTAGTCTTACTTGATGAACAACTTTATTTGCAAAGTGAAAAAAGTAAGCTTTACACTGACATGGAAGATCTTATTCCATTTTAATGTTCTAAACATACATTGAGGATCTGTGTAAAAGAACTGCAAGGCAATATTCACATGCTTGCTCTTGTGCATACACAATTCAGGTTGGGGATAGTTAACAGAATATACATCATCAACTGATGCCATATTTTAGGCTTTGTTAAGATTCTTTTATGTTAGATTAATTCATTTCTATTAATTAATAATTAGGCCAGAAACTATTTACATGAAAAGTTCTACAGTTACCCAGGACCTCTTTCTACAGACTCTAGCAGCCCATGGCTGTACTACCTCCAGTGGTAGGGAAGAGTAGATTCCTTTGCAATGTGTAGTTCTTTGATGAGACTGTACTCTCAAATATACAGCCTCACCAAAAGTGAATTTTTACTCGAGCATTTGGAATCTGACAATGCCTGAAAAATTGATGAACTATTAGATTTTTTCTTTTTTCATTATGGTTAATACTTACAATGTGTGGGTGTGGTGGGTGTAGTGTTGGGAGTAGAACGACCAGATGATCTTGGGGTACGAGCTGAAGGAAGGCGTGGTTTAGCCGAATGGGTAGGTGTAGTTACGGGAGTTGTTGGTGTAGTTTTGGCACCCGACCAGCCTCTGTAAAGTTGTTGAGTTGAGAAATGCATAGTATCTTGAAATAAGTTCTAAGACATTAGTACTCACCATCTAAAAGAAATGATAAAGGCTAAGTCAGACTGAGGACAAGAATTAGTTATGTCATCATTTACTTTTTCTTTTCTGAATAAGAAACAAACTCTTCATAAACCTCATGACAGAAAACATGTAGAACCTGTAAAAGCTACATCTTTAAGAACCCTGCTTTAAAAAATACATTTAATAAGTTATAGTTAGATGCATTTTGCTTTTTTAATGATGCTGTTAGTGCATAAAGAAAATTGATATAGCTACCAAAATTTTAATGAAATGTAAGAGGACAATATTTGTCTCTTGCACCTATAAACTAACCTCGACTTGCAAGGGATGCTGGTGGGACGTCGCGCCAGGTTAGAAACTGCTCTTCTTATGGAGGCAGGCTTAGGAGGTGGTGTGGGCTTAGCTGGGCGGGGAATGTCTGACTTAGGGATCCGTGACTGAGTAGAGGTGGGTGGGGACTCGGTCTGGGTATGGGTGGATTGGTTGGGTAAGACCAAGCGAGGAACTAGTGGCAAATGACCAGGTGCTGACAACGGCCTGGTAGAAGTGAGTAAATAAATGTTTAGGTTTATGGTGCTCACTGAAAAGTTCTTGCTCCTTAATGCTACCAGCTCATGCTTTTATTCCAACATTAATTTCTGCCACACTTTTTCTTGAGCTACTATGCAGTAATTACTACGTTTAGAAACAAGCACTTTACCATATTTTATTACAGAGAAGAATTGCTGTGAATATGAAATATTTTTCAAAGTTTGTCCCTATTTGACCACAATAACAAAGTATATGTGAGGCAGGCTAGTGTTCATTCATACAGACCCAGTGACCATCAAGCAACCTAACCAGGCTTAAGTCATTAGAACAAGGAGCAAGTGGCATCCCCTGACCACCAACTCACATTGCTTATGTTTTCACACTGTTGCTGTGTGGTACTGTTACCCTTGTTTCTCAATTTTGCCAGTGGCTTTTTTCACCTTGTGAACTCCACATGTCCTTCTGAGATGATGAATATGTATTCCTTACATGTGACTGTCTTTGACTATAAGAATTTTAAGTATTGTGGTCTATTTCTTAAAGCATCTTTGGACAGCCAGGCTGGTCAGGCTTTTACAGGCTCATTATACTGGTACAGCAGTGTATCCTACTCCGCTTATTCAACCTCTTTTGCTTTTATTCTTAATTAGATTTTGTCTTGTAAATGATTTTACTTAGTGTTTAAATTATGGAAGTTGTGGCTAGATAGGATCTCAGGATTTTCAATACAGTATTGGTCACATATGTACCTTTGCTTTGGTTGACAAGTTAGCCATGTCAATAATATATTTTATGTTAAGTTGTGGATGTGTTAAGTGCATGATCCATAAATTGATGGTCCTGCATAAGTTATGTTTCAGCCTTGGGTTTACTGAAGGAAGTTGTTGAAAATACTTTGAGATATCAGAACAATAATTTACCTGGTTCTTAATAGTACTGTCTCTGGTATGCACACTTGATTTATGTTTCTGTATAAATAATTTTACAACCCTGTGATGTTAAAGGAAGGCATAGATAAACCCTGAGGCCTGTGTTTCCCATGCCCAAACTAGTGCACTGATGATTCAGTAGAGGAAGTGAATTGGGTGAATGTTAACACATGGGGAATCCTTGTGATCCTTTTTGGACTGTTTTGTATGAAATATCATTGAGGCATAAATTGTGAATGGTGCACAGAACTGTAGCTCTTGAAATTACCTACATATTTACCTGTTTTTACAGTGTAGAGGAGTTCTGCAGTTGTGGGCCATTTCTTGATCTCATCTTCTTGTCATACAACTTTTAACTTTATACTATAATTACCTATATATTATGATTATCTACTTGAATGATATGAGGAGGAAGTTTTAAACTTTTGTATGCCATCTGTATTCACTATTTTATCACTCATTTTATTTATCCATTACTTAAATATGTGTTATATAAGCACTTATTAACATCTCTCACAAGTTGCTTTCTTAGGTTATTTTATTTTGCATCTTTCAGAGAACTGCTCACTGTTAGCATCATCAGACTGATTTTACACTTGAAGATTGTGATGAATTCCCCCATTACTCTTCTTTCTTCCATTGTGGAAAAATACATGTCCTTTAACCTTTTTGTGAAACTAAACTCTCATAATTCAGGTACTGTCTTTCTTGCCATCTTTTGGACCTTTTCTATTAGTTTGTTGCATTTTAAGTGCAGGGACCAAACTTGAGAAGGATAATCTAATTTTGGCCAACTGTACATTGTGAACAGTTTGCTGGCTATTTCCTTATCCATGTACAATCATGTAACTGAACATGATTCTAATATTTGACAGCAGACAAAATGTCTCTTTAGCAATTCAACTTAGATTGGGCTCTTGCAACAGGGTAGGTACAGTGTCATCTTCCTGATCCCTCACACATAAAAATTCCTGCAGCTTAGTTCCTGCCAGATAATATTTTTATGAAAACATTTACAGTTTAATCAGTCACCTAATTTCACTCATCCACAACTCTGATACCACTGAAGTACCCCCTTACATCTTTCCTGATAAGTTTCTTGTTTAATTTCTTGCTATGGCCTTTGTTTGTTTTTTCTTTTCTGCCTGCTCTTCCACCCTCTCTAAAGTAAGTATGACAAAGCTGCAAACAACACAAAATAGCACACTCAGAACAGTCATTGGCTGACATGTATCCACAAACACTCAACCCCTTTAACAATGAAACAAAGATCCTCACAATACAGTCTCACTTCATTTCCATGCAACTGCATCAGACCCCTGCCATCCAAACCACTCTATAACTAACAGTTAACCCCCTAGTAGAAATTAAGAGCTTATCCCTACCACACACTTCAGTAACCACCTACTCACAAAAACCCCTGCCCCCAACAAATATAACTCTGACAAAGCACATTCACACTTTGAACAAAAATGTTAAGCACTTAACAACTGACCTCCCCGCTCAGTCTTAAACTCCAGCCCACCAAACATACAGCCATCAGAAACCATACTCCCAAGACAAACGTTAGTCACCCACTTTTGCTTTCCAGTTGTGCACATACTGATGAAATGAAATTGAATGTCAGATTGAAATCTTGCTTAATATTCTAGAAAAAAACTACAAATTGATGGTGTCATACAAACCAGAAAACGTTTTTAAAGTTAGTGAGGCAGTGCTAATGATCCCCAAACATGAATGATGCTGCTTTGTAAACTTATGCCAAGATATTTGGCTTAAAGCCTTAGTGCTCCTACCCTAAAACTTCACCTAGCTAGAAAAAAATCTACCTCTTCTCTCTTTGGTGCCCCTTTCATCCCTACATATTCAGTGTACTCCTTACAATGGTTTCATGGGCAGTCTTCTACTAAAGTCAAACCTCTCAAATTTGGCAAACTTGGGACCCGAGCCTTGTCAGATTTTGAGTTTGCCAGATTTTGGAAGAAAGCTGCTGAATTAAACGAACGGAGATGTCACCAACCATCTGGGAGTACTGACTGGCACGAAAGTGCTGATGCACCTCTTGGAGGAGCAGACATTCTGAGAACTTAATTTGCTGATTCTTGGGTTGTTTGCTATATTTGGATTTTTTCTTAAAAACACTTGGAAAATGGATTGCCAGATATGAAAGATTCGTCTGTACCACATTTCATTTAGTGACTGAGGTTTTCTGATGAGACCTTGGTCTACCAGGTTGTTTAATGTGTTGGTCTACATTTATAATATTTTGGAGAGCCTGTCTGGTTTAGGTGATCTTAAAGAAGACTATATTGTTTTTGTTGACGAAATAAAGAGATCTTTTGATAATGCTTCATACATAAACATACATATGTCAGCGGCAGGATGAACAGAAATGAGCCCTTGGCGTTTATACTACTTTCCGCAATGTTATTTGCACATTCTACCCAGCCTGATGCTTCAACGTTCAATTTTCTTTGTATGCAGGTTTCAGACAAGCCCTTCAAGTATTTTTCAATTTTTATACTAGGATGTACCTCTTACATTCACAGTACATTGAATGTAGAATTTTCTTGCTGTTAGTCTCTTGGTAAATCAGGTGCTTTAGAGTGTGGGTGGTAATGAATCTTTGGATATTTCCAACCATTGCAATTTCTTCAGTTGTATGTGGCATTGTTACCAAACAACAGTGTTTCACTTAGGGAAGAACAAGTACTTAGAACAGTGTCATCATCAGTCATGCTTCTTTTGTTCTGAAAATATTTTGTTCTGAATCTGTCATTTTTGTAGGATTAACAGTTCATCTTTGTGAAGATGGAGTCACTGATTTTCATCACTGTTATATCTTTTTAGCATCTTTTCTTTCTTCTCTCTCATGTCAAAGGTTCCAGAAGTCCTCACTGAAGCAGGTCATATAGAGAAACATAAAAAGGGCTAAAGAAATAAAAAAAGTAAAAAAGATAAACCATCAAAGACTTTTTTTCAGATGAATAGTATCCTTTTGAAAAAGGGGTAGGTTGAAGATGGGGAAAGACATAAGAAGGCTAAGAGTTCCAAAGCTTAGCCTCGAAAGAGAAGAAACTGACATTACAACGTCCCACCCTTAAGTAGCCAGTAGCCATATATGTATCATGTGACACAGTTGCTTGCTGAGTAATGCCCAGTACAGTAAATGGGAAAGGGATGCAAGCAGTCAATTTCAGGTTCAGAAACCTAAATGAAATGTATAGAAATAGGAAAGAAAACCAACACTGTGGATTAGGGAATGTGGGTAAGTTCTGATATCAGGTTGGAGGAGTTGATACGTTGGAAATTCTTTAGACTTCTCTTAGTAACATATATTTAGAGTTAAGACTAACCCACAAGTAGGAGTGGTATTCCAATTAAGGGCAGATAAGTTTGGAGTAACTGCATAGAAGAGAAAAATCTTTGACATGTAAACAAAATTCCCAGTTCTTTAGAGAAATACTAAGCTATTGTGTATTATGTAAAAAGAGTTTCCTGTCCTTTAGAGACACACAAAGCTATTTGTCTGATACAGAATTTCAAAATCCGTGAAGTACTGTGGTGATACCAAGTATTTTGATTATATTGAGTGGTGGAATTACTGAGCCATAATGGAGATAGGAGAGCTATGATAAGATATATAATGGGAACGGTGAAGAAAAGGTCATTGAGACATTACTTAAATAGGTTATATCTGGCCTGTGGGAAATCAATAACCATATCTAGAAGTAATATTGTTAAACAAGACTGATACCAACTGAGAGAAGATGGATTAGATGTGTAAGTGGTGGAATATAATGTATCTATCAGTATGTGAAAAACTGGATTAATTATTGGGGAAAAAATAGAAAAACACTATTGCTGATAAAAACGAGGTAGCGGCTATGAAACAAGACAATAAATACACCATGAAAGCCCTAATGCATTACACAGCCAAGTGTAGGCAATATCATCTTTAGGGGTTTGAGGATGCTTGGAAGAAGCCATGGGTTACTAGAACAAGCGTACAAGCTAAGTTTGTACTTCATTAAGAGGGTAAAGAGCAAAATGCTAATGAAACTATTCTTACCTATGTAATACTGCATTATCTATGTTCTTTTTGAGAGAAGCTTTAGGTAAGGTTTACTAGAGCTACCATACACTTGTTAGTTTGCCAAAATATTAGTTACATACTGTACACAGAAAGCTCATGAAATGTATCAGGTAACACAGAAGAAAGACACATACCTCTGGGTGTTATACAAACTGTGCTTTGGTCACTCACCTGGGCAGCTTGGTGGGATCAGTAGCAGGTGGGCTGGGCGCAGCAGGATGAAGCGTGAGTGTTGAGCCTCGCGGGGAAGACGTATTGGAGTACCCACTGTCAGATCTGCCGGGAGTGATGGTGGTAGGTCCTTGGCAAACACCTCCGCTGACTCCACCACACACGCTTTCTTTCCTTTGCCACAAACTCTGACTTATTTTTTACTTTGACGGTTCTACAACATTCATACAACATGCAAATTTTGCAACCATTGTGTGATGCTTAATTTTTCCCTTACCCACTTTAGCTTTTCTGTCATATTTTTCCACACACACTAGCTGCTTTACTACAAATGCAGATTGCTGTCACATATTTAGACACATGGTAATTCTTCACATACCTGATGTATATGTTATTCCAACACTGACATAATACTGAGGCTGTTTTACACATGCTTTACCATACAAACATACTCAGGCTATTCTGTCAAATATCCACTACCTCTGACCATTCCATAAAACAGTCATTGACTGCTTTACCAAACATACTATTTGTTCCATCACATATGTTTTGGCTCATTTTGTCAAACACAGTGACAGCTATGCCACACTCATGGGTACTCTCTCATATACACTTTAACATAAAACCTCTAATTGTTCTCCCACATTCTTATATAATCATTAATACTCTATGGCTGTTTTGTTTTAACTCTACCACATATGGTACGGAAATTCAAACACACACACACACTAAAGAAAAATTTTTTTTAAATCATTCCTCTAAAACCTCTAGAAAATGACAATACAAATATGCACAGTGGTTTGAACCTTGGCTACAGTGGCATGCTCTTTGACTTAACCATTTCAGGCCAGTTCAGAGGTCCTGTTACTATACCGTAGGGCCATATCATTGTGCTTTAGAGGTTAAACCTGGGAACTACAAAATGATTCCTAAAGATACAGTCTTTTGTCATTGTTTATTTGATTGTATGAAGGAGTAATTTAATTTGCTTAGAACTAAACCATGATGAAAATGTAAATTCAGTTATGAATACGCAGTTGCAGAGTGATGGAAGGATAAATGTGAGAAATGTATTTTTAGCCGAGACGACAGGCAGAATTCTAACCACTCCACAACAGTACATCCTGAGTATGATACTAAAACCCTTGAGTCTGATAACATGATCTTGATCTAAACTTAGGGGTCAGGTTAAAGGCTTTTTCATCATATCTAAGGGTAACATCATGCTCATGGGTCATACCTTCATCCTCAGGGGATGCACTGCATCCCTCTGTGGTTAAGGTAGGGATTGTAGCATGTGATCTTGTAAAATAATGTGATCAGCTGACCTATAGTGCATTCTTTGTGATGGAGAGAGCTATAGGGACCCCTTGAAACAAATGGACGAAGTCATAATATAGCTGTACAGTGAGACATTATGTATTACATGAATATCAAGTATTGATTAAAGAAATCTGTATCATATATCAGGAGATGGACTGATCCCTGTTTTCCTTTTCTTTTTTGACCATGACTTGACCTGGTCCAACCAACTTGCTGATATCAGTTGCAGGCACTGTGTAAACCTGAACCAACCAACCTGCTGCCATCGAGTGCAGGTCTTGAGTAGACTTGGCCCAGTTAATCTGCTACCATCAGGTGCAGTCTCCTGTAGACCTGGTTAAACCAACTTGCTATCACCAGCTGTAGGCCATGGGTAGACCTGGCTCAACCAACTTGCAGTAGACCTGGTTGAACCAACTTGCTATCACCAGTTGTAGGCCATGGGTAGACCTAGCCCAACCAACTTGCAGTCGTCAGTTACTGCTCTTGGGTAGACCTGTCCCAACCAACCTGAGGTCATTAGTTGCAGGTCTCATGTAGACCTGACCCATGCAGCCTGCTGTCATCAGTTGCATTTTTTTTTTTTAGACCTCAACCAACCAACTTGCTGTCATCAGTTGCAGATCTTGCATAGACCTGTCATAATGAGCTTGCTGTCATCATTGCAGGTCTGGTGAGTGCATGCCCAACTAGCCTACTGTCAAAAGGTGCTGGTCTCGGCTATTTGCCTTGCTTTAACTAGTGAAGGAATAGGTGTTTATAAATTTCTTAGACTGGTTAATGGGAATTTTAAGTGTACTGGTTAATGGGAATTTTAAGGTGTGAATGGGCTGACTGAATGGGCAGGTGTTGTAAATTACACCTGAGATGGGCAGCTGATCAGCAGGTATTGTAGACCTGAATGGACCAATTGATGTCAGTCAGTGCTTAGACCTGAGTTTGTTAGCAGTTGTTATAGACATTAGCTTGTCATCTAGTGTCTGCAGGCATTATGGTCCGAGGGGAGGTAGCTGATGTCACCAGGTGTAACAAACCTTGGGTAGCAGCTGATGTTAGCAGATATTGTGAACCTGAGCTAGTGAGTAAATTTTCATTCCTGTGCTAGTTAGCTGATGTTTTAAAGTGTTGCAGACCTGTGATAGCCTGGAGAGTTTAGTACATGTTACAAACCCTGCCAGTTTAGTTAATACTGACAGATTTAAGAGTTCGATATGGCCAACAACTTTCAGCAGATGTGGCCTGGGCCACAGCTGGCTGGTGTCAGCCATGACCTGGGTTGACAGACTGTTGC
>JAUUEG010409479.1:0-14697 GCA_032361445.1 Panulirus gracilis | reverse complement strand
TGTCGGACATACCAGGTCCTGGATCACACAGTGATGCCTGGCCTTAGTTCCCTCACAACTTGTATTCACTGAAACCTAAGCAGCCACTCCCATTGTGGCAGAAAAATCCTAATGCAAAATCTGCTATAGCAAAATTGGGACCACTGCTGAGTGGCATGGCATCATTCATGAAGTGAAGAATGCGCTGTTGTGGATGCTATTGTATGTCACTGCCACCTTCCACATTCAATTAATCTCCAAAGCATTCCTTTTATCATCTACCTTTAACCAGCCTAATTTTCTCGCCTAGCTAATCTTTCCTACCACTTTATATCGTGAAAACTGTCAAATTTTCTGTTCAGTTGCATTATCTGTAACATTTATTTATGATACACTTACAGTTTCATGAACAACAGCATATGTCACAATATCCAAAATGCTTACATATTCTGATTTTTTTTTCTAGACACTCAAGTCATATATTTAAGTCCACACTGATGAAGGCCTTTATTGAAATATGCAAAGGGTTCATGAGAGGAAGAGAAAGGAATAAAGGAAAATCATCTTAGGAGTTTCAGAGGAAGTGAAAAATGTGCCTTTTAAAGGCCTGAAGGCCAAGTCATAGTTGTAAAGAAAGACAAGAAGGGCTACAAATGTAGAGAGACATTATATCGGTCTATCCCTGAGTTGTCAACAGCCACCAGTAATTATATGATGCAGAGGTTTGCCCAGTATTCCATGACTTAACTAACTGTGACTGCAAACAAGCAACCAGCTCTCAAACAAAAAGCAAGTAATATCTATGGAAGAGGAAAAGTAAACCAACAATGCAGTGTACTTTAGACAACTTAAAAGACATAACCTCCCCAGATGTGATAGCAGTACTCCATACAATGACATCACTATTTGTATAACTAGGGAAACTTCAACATAAAAGAATTGACAACATCAGAACAAGACTCACAAATTCCTTAGAGGCAGACTCTGCTAATTACATAATGTGAAGTTTCCAAAATAGGTCATATGGTTCAGAGATACCAAGTATGTTTACTGTCTTCAGTGGTGGAACCAAAGATCTATCAAAAAAGACAGAAAAGTTGTGAGGGGATTCTAAAAAGAAAGATGGGCAGGAATTAGGTTTTGGAGGCACTAAACTTTACCAGGTTGCATCTACCTCACTTGGGTTTTATATCTAGGCCTGAGTTCAGTGAAGCTGTGACGAGGCAAAATGCAAATTGAGAGAGGACAGAGAAAATTTTAAGTAGATGTCAGCATATTAATGCAACTGGTTATCTGCTGAAGAAGGGAAAACTCTGATAAAAAGGAATAACAAAGGGAACATAACAGAACCTTGAGGGACACACACCGTTAACAGGGAAAGGAAGAGAGGTTCATCCACCAACAACTACAAGTATTATGTACATAGGCCAAAGAAGTTTGATATGCAGGAGAAAAGTGGAGGGATGGCAAAAGAAGCGAGCTTGGAGATGAGAACTAGACTCCATGCCTCAACATTTTTCCACTTTCAGGGACCTCCACTAGAACCCAGTGTTCACCCTATTATTGCAACATAATGATACTTCCTATAAACTGAACAAAGTCACTTTTGTGACCATGCCCTTCCGGTGTCTACACACTGAAAGTTTTGACTGGCAGCTCAATTCTCAAACACATATGAAAGTACAACACAGTAAAATACAGTATTATTCATAGCATGTGTATCACATACATCCTAGACACCAATGCATGGATAAGCTTACATGTTTGCAATGCAATGGGAAGACATCATTTCTAGATAGATCCTGGGTTACAAGAGTGACATAGGTATATCTGGGTATCTTAATGGATGGAACTAAGATCAAATCTAACCAAATTGAGGATACAAGATGTTGGATAGTAATCTCTATGTGTCTTCCAATGTGTTTTCTGCAAGGAGACAACCGAATTAACAACCAGAAAATGAGGCCAAAGATCATCAGTTGTATTCTTACTATAAAATGGTAGAAGTGCAGTCTTACAGTCATCCCCTCTTACTAATGTGGGCATATTATGTCTGAATACTGATTCCACTTCTCACAAAAAAGTGAACAATTCTTGAGTAACAATATGGTGTGTCAGACATACATACGGTAATTTGATAATTTTTCACAGTTACAAACTTTGTCTGCCTCTGGAGCACTTTGTACAAAAGAAGTACTAAGCTGTTATCAGTCAATGCATTCACTGAGTCTATATGCAGTCAATCCTCTTCAGTTTCAAAGACAGCTGATTCACTCCTGAATCCTGGTCACAGCAGCCGATCCATAGTCCATCCAGCTGTTAACCTCCCAAAGGGCTGGTCAGTAAAATGGTAGCCTAGCATAAGTGAGTGTGTGTGTGTGTGTGTGTGTGTGTGTGTGTGTGTTCATACATACTTAGTAGTACATATACTCAAGGTTAAGTGACGAGGAAACATGAGTAAAAACCCTCTTCCTATAACACACAGATATTAATCACTGTGTCAGCTGGAGATCAAGCAAGATGAAGTTTTACCACAGTAAAGTAAACCCCTCAAAGACTGCTTTGCAATTTACAGAAATCAAGGCAACCAGGCATAACAGCCTAATAAGAGGGGCAAACTACATGCTAGTCCCACATTTTCACACTATGAAACCATGAAACCAACAACTATGTCTTATTATTAAGAGATAAATGAACACTCTTAAGTTCTCTCACTAGCCCAGACAAAGGTTATATACAGCATAATGAGTGCTAACATCTACTGAAGGTACCATACCTAAAAACATGGCACACCTTTTTTTTGTTGACATATCAATCACTAATTACCAACAGTCATTATCAGTGATGGGCCAGACCCCATTACCTGATCAAATGGAAAATTTTCATTTAATGTTTTGCACAGCTGAAACTTGATACGGAATTATCAGTACAAACTAAAAACTAAAGTCCTCAGCTTGCTGTCAAGCTCTGAAAAATACCATTAACATCTGAAAAATTTCTTACCTTACAAGTCTTCAATATTTTGTTCTAATGGTTCTACAACTGGATTAAATTCACTACACCATGCACAATAAACAAAACATCGTTTAGACTAGCACTTCTAAATCCATGCCTTGAGGTTACAACATGCAGCTTTATCACCATATAGTGGTACTCACCCTTCGTCGAACATGTTTTCTTCCAAAGCTATTTAGAGGGGTACTTGGGCGAGCTTCATTTGCCAATGATGCAGAAAATGAACGAGTGATAGAGGAAAATGCAACTGAAAAAGTAGATGATGATGATGATGATGTTGGTGTCGATATATAGGTAGGAGGAGATACAGATGGAGAGCTGCGTGGTACATGTGATTGGATAGTTGTCGGAACTGAGGAGGGTGATGGCTGAAGAGGAGACAGAGGAGAGCGTGGGGAGGGAGGAAGCAAGAGAGGTGAGAGATGGGCATGATTACGAGGTGAATTCACTGGAGAGCCCCGAGGTGATCCTCGTTGTGATGCAGTGTCAGATGGAAGTTTTAATAAATCTTTTGTTTCCACCCATTCTCCTGTAAAAGCCAAACATAAGAAATAAATTTTGTTTCATATTTTCAAGTTTATAACTTAACAGCTAAGTTCTTAACAAAGAGTTTAGAAGTTCAAAAGATGATTAAAACAAAGTTTCTTTATCAATAAGCCATGAATTATAGGTCAAACTATATCAATCTTGACAGCCTTTAAAAGTACACATGAAAATATCACCAAAATCAAGTAGTTTAAAAGTATGCAAACATATAAACAAATACACAAACACAAAGTAAAAAACACACACAGGTAGTTGGTGGCAAGTAACCTCCAATTAGGGAGATAAGACTGCCTGGATATCACAGGATTTAATAATGGCAATGTATTGAGCAATCACCACAGTCACCATCAAGATCCCATATCTAGCTAGCCTAAACAGAAGCATTTTTATTCCTTGCCTAACATACATATGGGTTGCTGGCCTTCAGTTCATTAACATATGCTATCTCCATCTTATACATAACACTTGACAACATGCATCTCAAATGACTACATTCTTAACTTCAAAATTTCTTCCAATTAGCACTATACGCTAGTCCTGCTAGTAGCAATATCTTGGCATAGGTAAATAAAGTTCAAGAGATGAAGCCTCATATGTGTATACTCCCTCCCCAAATCACACAAAGAAGTAATGAGACACACACACACCTCTTTCTCTCTCTGATGCCATGAGCAGTATCTTATATAAATGGGATGGATGGAAGAACTGAGTTTTGGGAATGATAGGAGAAATTTTACTTTACCCTATGCCTTACACAGAGGCTTCTTTATTATGGTAAAATGTACTAGAAAGTGAAAAGGCAGGAACAAAGAATGTACATTTGAGGTCCTTCTCAAACTGGTCAAAATTAATCCGCTCTAGGATGCTGCTACTTGAAGGGCTTGAATCATATATGAACATGTTTCATGATGATGCTATTAAATGAGAAATGAAAAAGTACTCTTTCTTGCCATTATGGCAATCTATAAAAATAGTATTTTATGTTCTAGCTACAGTCATGTACATGGGTGATTAAATTAATCAAGAAACCTAAATACATGATCAAGGGGTTTAGTGAAGAAGAAAATGCTAGAAAATAACTACTACCCTTAAGGAGGGATAAAACAAAAATCCTCCTCGAGATGGACAAAGTACTGATTGACCGTTTGTACTGAGAAAAGCACAAAAGAGGAATTATATAGAAAGTATACTCTCCCAGAGAATCAAAACTGTCTTCAAGTATCTGGATGATATACCTTATAAAGAAAAAATCTACAGCATACATATGAAAAAAAATTAGAGTACATAGCCATAGCTTAATCAACCTAATGAAGATGGCATAAGGAGTTGCTGGAGAGGAACTAACAGGAGACAAAACATCTTACATGAAATAATAGCTAAGTTATAGGAAATACCAATAATCTTACCTACAGCACATAACAAGAAGAACAAGGGGAGACAAAATTGAAACTTTTGTCCAGATTTGTATTCCAACTTGTATCTGTATTTCTAACCATACATTAACATTAAAAAATACAAAGTCCTTTTTACTATCATGTATGAAATGCAAGTATTTCATTCAAAGAACAAGTCAACACGTACCCTTGGTGATGGAGCGCAGTATCTCACTGCACCACTGCCGCTCCCCAGGTTGTGACAGAAACTCCCGAAACAGGGCATCTGTTACACCTTGCAGGTTGCAAACTTTCAAGGTCATGTTGCACCTGAAAAAAATGTTAAGGTGATCACTTCATCAAAGATATTGTTGGGCACAATCACAGAATAGCAGTAACTCTAGTAAAAGCATAATGGGGAAGACATGATTAAAATGTAAATAACTAGTACCACACACACACACAAAAAAAAAGTAAGTAGCTTTAAATCTAAACTGAATTTGAATCTGAAGTTTAAGGAACATGAAAAACATGAAAGCATGAAAAAATAGGCATGTACTAGTTGACTGGATGCTACACATTCCTGTAACACAAAATAAGAAAGTTCATTCTATTTGATATTTACTAAGGAAAAAATTTTCTTTCTATTATTAACAAGTGGCACTTGCATTGCCTCATGTCCTGCCATGGATATTTAAACCCTCAATATTTTAAATTTGCATGCCAAAAATTTGTCCCTGCCTTATTCAAACATATCACAAATCTTAACTTCCTATCATTTTGTAATCACGAATTATGGCACTTGCAAAGGATTCATTTTTTCCAATCAATAAGCATATTCATGCAACTATGTTTTATGCTTGTCCTCACAGGGTACCTACGGAATAAGCACAAAGTTTCTGCTACATATTGTCCTAATAAAATGTAGAAAAAATAATCATTTTCCCTTACAAATAAGCAAATTTAGATTGATTTTTCTTATCTTTAGCATGCCTTAGAATCTGATCAGCACACATCACCTCCTATGTTAAGTAGAGTGAAAAATCACTCGAATACACTCCAATGTATCAGGAAACTGGCTTATAATAGATCCTATGGATCCCACTGGGTAAGGATGGTTCTTGCAAAAATTTCTGCAAAAATTTCTGTGAAAGTCTATTAGATCCTAAAATCAGTCACATCTAGACATTGTGCATCAGGACAACATACTACAGCTTGTATTGGTTCAACTCAAAGTACTTGTTTGTTTTAATGACAGACAATATTCTCCCCATATACATCATATTTAGTTTTACATTCATAACAATATTCTAATGGTGTGATACCAAATTTTTTACAATTACACCTACCAAGATAATCTGAGTTCAGATTTCAGAACACAACAACATCCAGCTCAGACATTGCACACCAGGTCAAGAAATAAACACTCACTGCCCGTGTTCTCACACAACTGCAGCATTTTCTGTAGTAAAAAGCCTCCCCCTTTTCATTTTAAAGACACATTACAGCATATAAGAGTGGCAGCATTGGCGCATTAACTAAGAAGCCTGGGAAACACCCAAGGTTTGCTGAAAAGCTGGATATGACTGTCATCAGTGTGAGGAAGGTAACTTTGGCCTCATGCAAGACTATAGACTCAGCAAGGGAACATTCTTTAAAGTATGCACTCATACTAAGGGTACGAAAAAAAGCTTGCCAGGGCTCAGAACAGTGGCCTATTCTCCTACAGAAAAAATATGAGGAAGGACAAGTAAGAGCAACTTGAAAGAGCTGTACTAAACAGTACCAGCACCACTGTGCTGGTATTAATCCCAGTGGGGGTTGATCTACAGAAGGAAGCAAATCTTAAATTTAGCTGGGCTTGACTG
This sequence comes from Panulirus gracilis, assembly GCA_032361445.1. Classification (NCBI taxonomy): domain Eukaryota; kingdom Metazoa; phylum Arthropoda; class Malacostraca; order Decapoda; family Palinuridae; genus Panulirus; species Panulirus gracilis. The sequence goes on along the minus strand of JAUUEG010409479.1, from coordinate 7,916 downwards.
AGAAGTAATTCAAATCCAGCCTAGCATGGCTACACTGTTTCCGTAAGTGACATATGCCATACATTCTGATTTTTCTAGCTGCATTTTAAGGTACCAGTGATTACTTTATTCACAAAAGGCATACATAAATGCCATATAACACCTTTACCTTTAACTAGCCTGCTGAGATCTCCTTACAGCTCAGTTAGCAACCTAAAGTACACAATAATGACTGAAAGTCATGTATCCCCATGAAGGCCCTTCTCTACTGCTAACCCATTGCAAACAGACAAGATTTTGTGGGGTTCGCATCATGTTAGCAGCCAACTATAATATTTGAACATAACAGATCATAAGGAGAGACTATGAACATAGAATTAGAGGAAGACTATCTCCAAGTACAGTAAAGGAAATTGAAAATGGAGCATGATGCAATGGATCAATGGATATGCAGTGGGTTTAAATGGTCACGAATGCCAAGATTTAAATACCTAAGCATCATGCCAAGGTTTATGTGAATGGGTTTAAAGAGCAGTGGTTGTTTGACTGACTCAGACTCTTTTAAAAATCTCATCAATTTTGCTAATGTTCATCAGGCTGGTAGAGACAACTTTTTCACCTAGTTAAGACAAATAGGGCAAAAGATAGTTAAGAGCTTGTAATATAAATCTCTGATATACAGAAAGAAAAACACTGAAAATATTACAGCTTTCGAAATACAAAGTTTTGTGAATGTGTGTAGAACATTACTTTTAATGAGAGAGCACTAAAAGATTAACATTATAAAGTGGCATCAACACAAAAATCTCAAAAAGAGACAAAGGAAAATCATCCATTTTTTCCTTTAACATTTTGGATTCAAGAGCCTAGTTATCTTTCAGATGATGGCCTTATGTTGTGGCTATACTGATTTTATAATTGACATTAAAAACATAGATCTAATAAAGACCCAATCCCCATTTATTCCTATCAAATTTCAATTCAAAAGACACAGTTGCTTCATACGAAGTGTTACAGACTTTCAACTAGCATAAACAAAATATAATATGGCGGCCTTTTCAGATTTGCAGCTATAAACAAAATAAAATATGGTGGCCTTTTCAGATTTGCACCTAACACAAAAACTGAAAAATGATAAAGGACCAATCTTTCCTCTAGTTTTCTGATCAACAGAACCAGTTGTTCCTAACAATATGATTTTTGGATTTCAATCAAAACCAATGATGGTCTGTAGTACCTATATCTGATGTGCAATCATAATGGAAAATGCAAACTTGATAAAAGACCATCCCCTGATCATTCCTTTTAACATTTAGATCAACTGCCTCCCGTTTCTGGAAAAAGATTTTTTTCTCTAATTTTTTGACAATCAGAACCAATGGTGAACTATGTTCACATCAGACAAAAAATTACCAAAACATTAGTAACTTTATAAAAGACTGCTTCTTGGTCATATCTGTGGTTTTGCCACAACACATTCAAAGGTTTCTGACAAGATGTTTGTTGAAACTACAATCAATCAAATGCCATTTTGCAATGGTGAAGCCATACTAGATGCCAGAAAAAAAAAAGTGAAAATGATAAAAGACCATCAGTGAATCACTGATGCAGAGTTTTGGTTCAATCTATTCACTGGTTTCTGACAGAAAGCCTTTATGAATTTCATCCAATCAGAGACCATTTTGCTGTGGAGGAGCTATACCAGATTAGCAGTCAGTGAGGAAACTTGATAAAGAACCTTCCACAGATCAATTCCAAAAAAAGTTTTAGTTCAACTGAGGTCCAATGAAAAAATTCAAATGTAAAAGGTTTGGATATTTGAAAATGAGAGATGTAAAATGATGGAATAAGCTAATGATAAAAAGAGTAACAGAAAAACTGAAGCTGAAATAAAACTCATGCAAAGTAAAGGCAGGAGACCTGACTGTTCTTCAAATGAATTTTTAGGCTATACTGCTCATAACATCAAGTTGCACTATTTTCTTTTTGCGCAAAACTGAAGAAATTATGGCGATTTTGTTAGTATGTTATGTTAGGCTGGGTTAAGTGTTCTATTAATTTAACCCCACATTTTCCTGTTTTAAAACCCTCCTCACTCAAATTTATGTTCAATTTCATATTCCTATAATCAATTCTACGGTATCATTATGTACTTTGCTTTTTTCCTCAGTCATTCTGTGATGTCATACAGTGGTAACTCTGGGATAGAGTGGGTGAGGCAAGGGTAGCATGAATCCCAAGGTCACAGAGCTGAAAACACAGTTGAATGATCAAAACTGAGTTGTGATCACAGAGTTTAATTTTCTCACTTTTTGGTAACTGTTTACAACAACTAGCAGCTATCTAACCTTCCAGACGGACTTTTCCTGTAAAGTGAAACTTGTTCATCATTTATCATTATGAATAAATTCAGATATATCCAAAATCCTCATAGAAACTCATCAATTCTTTAGTTTTCAAATCTTAAACAGCTTCTGCTCTTTCCTGGTTACCACAACACTATAATACTGCCTCTCAATAAGGGAAGATTACTGGTATTTCAACCACTAAGGTAAACCATAGCCATTCATAAATAGGTAGTTGGATCCCTGTTTATCATAGCAGTAATTACGCTGTCTGTGTAGTACAAACTACTACCCAAGTCTCCCTTTTCCAACTAAATTTCTTACATCTCATCCATGAGTGAGTTACTAGGGTTACGTCATAAATTTTCTTTAGTAGCAGGTCATAACTGCACATGGTAAAGATATATGGGCATGGCATGTGGTATTTACCAGGAACACCTATTCAAACCTCTTCAGAAGGCTTTGCAACACGTTATAACAGTTACTAAATTTATAACTGATCAATGTAATATCAAATATCATCACATTTGCTTGTTTCTTCGTATTATTTTCCTTATGGATCCATATGTAAAGAGGAACCAAACAACCACTACTAAGATGTTTAAAAAGATGGAGACTCGAATTTTTTCATTCTAAATGCCTTGTTAAAAGGCAAACCATTCAAACTGACTCACTATGTACAAGGTAATGATATCTAAATATCAAATATGATTCAAGCATATTCTTCACATATAAATACATTAAAATCTCAGTATTCAAAGTAATGATAAGGTAAACAATTTCTTAAACTCCCAAGTATTCTTTAAAATCATTTCAAACCAATATTTCTATACTAACAAGCAAATTACTACTTAATATAAAGAACCATGGGCTTATGTTTTAGGTAAAATGAATGTAATACACACAATAGCCCAATACTATACTTGGCTCAAATGGATGTACAGCAGCCTATATGGAGATGTGCTTAAATCTGAGAAGATAACAAAAATAAAATCAAATCCCAAAAGCAGCAGCACTGAAACATAAATGCACTTAATTATTTTATGAACAACTTCCACATAATTTTGATTCACCTTTACCTTAACATCTATCATACTAATCATTCTTCTATTTTTTTTCATAAATAGTAATGCCTATGGTAACTTTTAATATCCAAGTTGCAAAAATTTTTGAAATGAAAAAAGCATTTGACAATCTATTCATTCAAACAGAAATTCAAAACTGCTGCAGGTACATTTGTTCAGTACCATTCTAATATAGACCTTCATAACCAAACCTATATTTTGTTGATTCACTCAATTTCAGCAAATAACTAATGTCCTAAATATATCCAAATTCAATGAATTTTCTGAAGCATCTGAATCAGGAAGCCACTGTCGTACCTAGGTTAGATTTTTCTAGTCATCTTTCTTCTCACAAATATTGATCCATTATATATTACCATGGAAACCATATGCTACATAACTCTTGAGTGTTTCGATTATTTTGGTTTCTTTAGTCCTTTATCACTCAGCCCCATGCCTTGCCTTTCCTTGTGTATCTAATTTTGAATGAATACATATCAGACACAAATGATAATGCAAAAAGAAGTCATTCATTTGGACGGTAACAATAATATCAAAAAACATGACAATTTATCAGTTTATCCCTATAAGAAAACTAGCTTTGGATACTGTGGGATAGTTCTCCACTGTTAATATAATGTTTCAAGAATGCAATCAGAGCTGAGGAGCACAATTTAGAATCTTACAGTTTATTTTGCAATGTCAGATAAGGTGACAGTAGTAAAAGTTATGAATACCATGGAAAAAGTGTGGGTAATAAATGTAAAAGTGTGTGAAACACTTGTAAATCAATCAAACCTATGAAAACCTCATCTAACCTGACAAGCAGTTGGGATTTAACTTTTCTTTCAATACAATAGCCAAAATATACCAATTACAGCCAAGACAGAGCATCATAAATCTGCAGACAAAATTTCAACGTCAAAAAACTTATGATAAACCATGCCAATGCTTAACCTCCCCATAAAAAGACATTACATGAGATCCCAGCAGCAAACCAATCTAATATCGGTACATTTCCATGATCCAGTTTGGTTACTAAAGGATGTCAGATGAGGTTTTCAATGGCTGTTTGTTGTTTAATTTACAACAATCTAATGTTAACTGACCCCACAGTTTCTCTGATAAAATAAACCTTCATTCCTGCTGCTTTACCTAACATAGAAAAATAAAACATTATCTTCTAAATCATGTGCCACAACTGTTATGCATTCTCTAAACATTATACTGTACTAATATTGCACAAGAATATCACTCAATATCCAAAGCTAGGTTCAATGCAAGGGTAAACTGATAAATCACATAATATCAAATACTGACACAGAACAATATCCAAATTTATGCAACCACTGAATTACCCTACAATACATATGTAAAACTAGTCTAACCAAACTCCAACTCTTAATGTACCTGTAAAAATGGAATTCAGGAACAGAAACAAATGATCTGATATGTTTACGAATATACCAATCAATAAAGGTCTCCCAGAGGAAGAGTTTCTCCACTTAAACCCAATATTTCTTTCCCCTTCAAAGCCAAGCCCTTTTTTGTTTCCCATTTAACTGTAAATCATTGGGGTTCATAATATTAAAACAGTGACACAAAAGGAAACAAATTCTCTATAAAGCAATTAAAATCACCAAATATATATATTCTCAAATAAAAATACATGCCTTATTTCCACTATTTTTACAGAGCCTCTGAAAAGACTGGACAGCCTACACACCAAACTCAGCCTAAAGATGACTGGGGCTTAAATTTCTTGACACTGTTTTCAAAGCAAGTCAGATACAGTGATTAATCCGGAACATCTTAATGATCCGACATGATACTGTATCAGAAAATGTGATAGTTTAGTTTTTACTGATATTTCTACCCTTAAATCAGAAGCTTTTAGGAATTCTATCGATCTATAGGGGTTAGAGCACGACAATTCATACTTCTACGAGGTATTAGGAGTAAATTATATCATTCTAAACATCATCAAGCTGTACGGTAACACTCCTTAAGTTTCAGTCAAACAGAGAGTTTTCCGGAACATAATTTAAAAAGTCATGATGTACTCAGAGGCATATATCGTATCCAGCCATGTTCATCACTGGCATGAAACGGAAACCGGTTCAGCAAACCTTCAAAATTTCATATTCTGAGCCACTTTGCATAGTCTCTGATTACTAGGTACTTTCATTCCTCACTTCAGCACTGGTAACTTGCTTATTTACTAAGCTGCCTCGCCCTTGCATGACAGAAAATAACTAACTTTACAAATCACACAGTCTTATTATATGCCTGACGAATATTTCAGCATGACTAAAAATTTAACACAGCTTACCTGGTATGAAGCGATTAAGATAATAAACATGAACTCATCAACACTGCATAATATTTAAATAAAAACACAACAAAACACCAGTAATGAAACTCGCGCGCCTGACAGACAGGTGTGTTTACATGAATGAAACAAATGCTTATCGACTTGCGCCGCCCGGGGGTGGAGTGCTCGACATTACAGAACTCTCTATATCCATTTACACCATTACATTCTTATACTTTTGAGAGCTAAATAAATTCTAGCATTCTTTTCAAATTTTGGATTGTATCTATGTTACCCAAAATTTCTCTGTCTTCACTTTCAAGGTAAAATTATCCGCTGTCCGAAACCAAATACTTCTATCTAATCGATCAACTCACCAGCAAAAGACGGTCAACAATGAATCGAGTCTGTAGGGATCAAAGTTGTCTTTATCAATCATTAGTTGCAATATACAATAGCATTATTATAAACCTCTATGAAACAAAAAGGATAATGGTGCATGACGTGCCTTATAGCTCAAATGTTGTACAATAATGCCAACAAAGGAACTCAGTTTTGCTTACATGCATCGTAGTAATCATTATGACGATGTTGCTGATAAGAGAATTACCCTAAACAGTAAAGGAACACATCAAAGGTTATGAAGAGGGAAACATGGATGTTAAGGGTGTGGGATGGCTTCTGGCACTAACAATAACGACAATGCCACAGATTTCAAGATTGACATCTCATTATTTCCAGATCTAGTCTTACGTTACTGGGAAATGTGTGGTTTTATCACAGGATGAAAATGTCCTGCACGTTTTAAGGTCTTATAAAAAAAAAATGGTGTGAATTTCGTATGGAGAAAGGAAGTCGGATTTTTCATTACGCTTACAGATTCCCCTTGTCTGTCCATACACGCCGTCCAGGTTACAATGATGTGAAAATATATACTCAGGAAGTAGAGAAAATCCAGGTTCACACAGCACATATATCAATCAGGTTACTGAACTAATGTTCTTTACGTGACAAAAAAAATTGCCATGTCTTTTTTTTCATGTTTTACTTCACTGGTATTCAGTGGAGACAAAAAGGTAGGGTCAGTGTCATTGCTAAACTCGTGGTTTACAGGGACTGCTTTGTCATATCTCGTAATCACTCCCGCATTTTAAAAGGGATTATATAAACGGCGGTACAGTGCGGTTGATTGTGAAACCCTCCGGCATTCGCTACTCTCGACTGAGGGCATTAAAACTGTATATAGGATGGAACAATAATGAATCACAGGGAAGAACGAAAATGAACGTGACTCACAAGAGTATTTTCCTGCCAACCAGAGAGGATGCTGATATAGCATATACGAATAAATTCCATGCAAAAGCAGCTTCGCTTGGGCAATGCCTAGTAGTGCTTAAGACTGGAAGTATAAGGGGTGGTGTTGGCATGGGGAGAGCGGACTGAGAGAGACCGATAACGGAACGTATACAACGAGCACAATAATATCTGTGTCGGTAGGGAGACACTTGCAGTTTTCCTTACGATGTTAAGCCACAAGTTGTAGCTGTCTGAAAAGGACCTTTTCTGAGACGTCACGTTCGACGGGAGAGAAAATGGCGGACGAGGATGGGCACCGGCGAAGCATCAAAATGCAACTTAATCACGAATTGAGTCAAGATAGCGGATGGTCTGGGGCAACCTCAGCGAAGACGCCATAGATCCACACATCACATAAGAAGAAGCGTTCTTAATCTTCAAACTACTCGGTGTAATTTTCTTAGTAGACCCGTCAATAATGCTGATCATATTGTAAAGAAAATCGAATGTTTCAAAATATATTACTTATAACGTTCAATACACCACAAAATAAAGACAAACGAAGAAAAAAACATGAAATCGACAAAGATGGAAGCAAGGAAAGACCATTAAGCTAATTCTCGGTGCCCGCAGTACAAGATGCCCGCCTCTGAAGGCCATGAGCTGGGGCTGTGACGTCTATGACGGGCGTCGCGCAGCCGATAATTGTGGCTCGCCAGCTGTCGACCGCGAGGACTTACCCCGATATATTTTGCCGAGCAGGACCCCTGAGAGGAATTCTATCAGGGGGTACAAAGTTTCTCTCGCTCCCTCCCTCCCCTTCCCTTCTCCATCAGCCATCCTCTTCTTTCATCCATTACGGTTTTATGCCATGAACTGTAAAGCCAAAAGGGGTAAGGAAGGTGAGACAGGTAAGGT
>JAUUEG010408371.1:0-20635 GCA_032361445.1 Panulirus gracilis | reverse complement strand
CACCTCCTGGCAGAATGGGATATGGTGCATTAACCTGGGTGATTGGGATGTTGGGTACCCACCTTGCTGAGTGGGATGTGGTGTACAAATCAGGCAGAGTAGGATGTAGTGCAACCACCGGGCTGAGAGGGATTTGGTACGCATACCTGGCTGAGTGAGATGTGGTGCACTTACCTCTGTGAATGGGATGTGGTGCGCCGACCCAAGTGAATGGGATGTGGTACATCTAAATGGCTGGGTGGGATGTCGTGCACCTACCTGGCTGAAAGGGATGTGGTGCACCCGCCGAGCAAAGTGGGATGTGGTGCACCCACCTCACTGAATGGGATTTGGTGTGCCACATGGCTGAGTGGCGTGCGGTGCACGCTCATGGCTGAGTGGGATACGGTGCATCCACCTGGCTGAGTAGGATATGGTGCATAAACCTGGCTGAGTGGGATGTGGCGCACCCACATGGTTAAGATGTGTGTGGCACACCCACCTGAGTGAGTCGGATATGATGCACCCACTTCGCTGAGTGTGATATGGTGCACCCACCTAGCACGTTGGAATGTGGTGCACTCACCTTCCTGAATGGGAAGTGATGCACCCAGCTGGCTGAGTGGGATATGGTGTAATAATCGTTCTGACATATATGTGGTGTACCCGCCTAGCCTGGTTGAGTGGGATGTGGTGCACCTACCTCAGTTAGTAGGATGTGGTGCGCCCACCTGGTTGAGTGGGATGTGATGCATCCGCCTGGCTGAGTGGGATATGGTGCATCCACTGGGCTGAGTAGGGTTGTTGAGCACCCACCCTGCTGAGTGGGATGTGGTGTACCAGTAAGGCTGAGTATGATATGGTGAAACCACGTGGCTAAGAGAGATTTGGCGCAAATACCTTGCTCAATGGAATGTGGTGCACCCACCCGGCTGAGTGGGATTTGGTGCACCCACCTGGCTGAATGAAATGTAGTGCACCCACCTCTCTGAGTAGGATGTGGTGCATCCAGCTGGCTGATTGGGATGTGGTGCACTCACCTGGTTGAGTGGGATGTGGTACACCCACCTGGCTGATTGGGATGTAGTGCACCCACCTGGCTGAGTAGGATGTGGTGCATCCAAGTGGCTGAGTGGGATGTGGTGCACTCACCTGGCTGAGTGGAATGTTGTGCACCCACCTGGTTGAATGGGATGTGGTGTACCCGCCGGGCAAAGTGGTATGTGGTGCACCCACCTCGCTGAATGGGATTTTGGTGTACCCACCTGGCTGAATGGGCTGTAGTGCACCCACATGGCTGTGTGAATCATGGTGAACCCACGTGGCTGAGTAGGATGCACCAACCTGGCTTACTGGGATCTGGTGCAACCAACCGGCTAAGTGGGATGTGGTGCGCCCACCTTGCTGAGTGTGATGTGGCGCACCGAACTGGCTGATTTGGATGTGGTGCACTCAACTGGCTGACTGGGATATTGTACGCCCACTTTGCTGAGTGGGATATGTTGTAACCATCCGGCTGAATTGAATGTAGTGTGTCCACCTTGCTGAATGGGATGTAATGTGTTCACCTTGCTGAATGGAATGTAATGTGTTCACCTTGCTGAGTGGGATGTGGTTTACCTACCTGGCTAAGTAGAATGTTGTAAACCCACCTGGCTGAGTGGGATGTGGTGCACACACCTGGGTGAGTGGGATGTGATGCACCCAGCTGGCTGAGTGAGATGTAGTGCAACCACCTGTCTAAGTGAGCTGTGGTGTACCCGTCTAGCATAGTGGGATGCGGTGCAACGACCTGGTTGAGTGAGATTTAGTGCACCCACCTACGTGAGTAGGATGTGGTGCACCCAGACACCTGGCTGAGTGGGATGTGAAGCATCCGCTTGGCTGAATGGGTTATGGTACATTCACCTGGCTGATTGGGATGTTGGGCACTCTCCTTTCTGAGTGGGATGTGGTGTACCAGTCAGGCTGAGTAGGATATGGTGCAACCACCTGGCTGAGAGGGATTTGGTGCACATACCTGGCAGAGTTGGATGTGTTGTACCCGCCTGGCTGAGTGGAATGTGGTGTAACCACCTAGCTGAGTGGGATGTGGTGCAATCATCTGTTTGAGAGGGATGTGGTGTCCCCACCTGGCAAAGCGGGATGTGGTGCACCCACCTGGTTGAGTGAGGTGTGATGCACCCAATCAGGGGAGTGGGATGTAGTGTGCCCATCTTGCTGAGTGGGATGTAATACATCCGCCTGGATGAGTGGGATATACTGTGTTAGTCAGGTTGAGTAGGATATGGTACAACCACCTGGCTGAGAGGGATTTGGTACACATACCTGGCTGAGGAGGATGTGGTGCACCCACTTGGATCAGTGGAATGTGTTGTACCCTCCTGGCTGAGTGGGATGTGGTACACCCACCTGGCTGAATGGGATTATGTGCGCAATCTGCCTGAGTGGGATATGGTACACCCACCTGGCTGAGTGGGATTGGGTCTACTTAACTGACTGAGTGGGATTGGGTCTACTCAACTGATTGAGTGAGGTGTGGTGCACCACATGGCTGAGTGGGATGTGGTTAGCACCTTCCTGAATGAAGAGTGGTGCACCCACCTGGCTGAGCTGGATGTGGTGCATCCAATTGGCTGAGTGGGGTATGGTGCACCCACCTGGTTGACTGAATTGGGGTGCACTCACCTGGCTGAGTGGGATGCACTGCACTTACCCGGCTGAGTGGGATGTAGTGCACCCATCTGGACGAGTTGGATGTGATGCATCCATCTGACTGAATGAGATGTGGTGCACCCACATGGCTGAATGGGATGTGGTGCGCCCACATGTCTGAGTGGGATATGGTACATCCACCTGGTTGAGTAGAATATTGTGCACCCATATGGCTGAAGGGGATGTAGTGTACCCTTCAAGCAAAATGGGATGTAGTGTACCCTTCAAGCAAAATGGGATGCAGTGTACTCACCTCGCTGACTGGGATTTGGTGTACCCACTTGGCTGAGTGGGTTGTGGCTCAACCCCATGGATGAGTAGGACATGGTACACCCACCTGGCTGAGAAGAATATGGAGCACAAACCTGACTTAGTGGAATATGGTGCACCCTCTTCGCCAAGTGGGATATGGTTCACCAACATGGCACAGTGGAATGTGTTGAACTCTCCTGGCTGAATGGGATGTGATGCACCCATCTGGCTCAGTTGGATGTGTTGCACCCACCTGGCTGAGTGGGGATGTGATGCACTCACCTGGCTGAATCGGATGTGTTGTACCCGCCGAGCAAAGTGTTATATGGTGCACTCACCTCGCTGAATGGAATTTTGCGTACCCACATGGCTGAATGGGGTGTGGTGCACCCACATGGCTGTGTGGAACATGGTGAACCCGCCTGGCTGGGCATGATGTGGTCCACCAACTTGGCTTCCAAGGATCTGGTGCGCCCAACTAGCTAAGTCGGATGTGATGCGCCAACCTGGCTGAGTGTGATGTGGCACACCCACATGACTGAGTTGAATGTGATGCACTCAACTGGCTGAGTGGGATATAGTGCACCCACCTGACTGAATTGGGTGTGGTTCACCCACCTGGCTCAGTGGGATGTGATGCATCCAACTGACTGGGTGGAACGTGGTGCACCCTCTTGGCTAAATGGGATTTGGTGCACCTACCTATCTTGTTGAAATGTGGTACTTCAAACTGGCAGAGTGCAATGTGGTACACCCATCTGGCTGAGTGGCATGTTGTGCACCCACCTGGCTGAAAGGGATGTTGTGTACCCGCTGAGCAAAGTGGGATGTGGTGCACTCACCTCGTTGAATGGGATTCGGTGTAAACACCTGCCTGAGTGGGTTGTAGTGCACCCCAATGGCTGTCTTGAACATGGTGCACCCACCTAGCTGTGTAGGATACGGTACACCAACCTGACTGAGTGGGATGTGGCACACACACATGGCTGACATGGATGCTGCGCACATACTGACTGTGTGGTATATGGTGTACCCACTTCGCCGAGTGGGATATGGTACACCCACCAGGCACAGTGGAATGTGGTGTACCAACGTAACTGAGAGGGATGTGATGCACCCAAATGGCTAAGTGGGATGTGTGCACCCACCTGGCTCAGAGGGATGTGGTGTAACCATATGTCTGACAGGGATGTGGTGTACCCGCCTAGCAAAGTGGGATGTGGTGCACCCACCTGATTGAGTGGGATGTGGCGCAACTACCTTGGTGAGTAAGACGTTGTGCGCCCAACTTGTTGAGTGGGATGTGATGCACCCGTCTGGCTGAGTGGGATATAGTACATCCATCGGGCTGACTTGGGTGTTGGACACCTACCCTCCTGAGAGGGATGTGATGTCCTAGTCAATCTGTGGGATTTGGTGTACCCAACTGCCTGAATGGGGCGTGGGGCACCCACATGGCTGAGTGGGACATGGTTAACCCACCTGGCTGAGTAGGATGTGGTGCATCAACCTGGCTTACTGGGATCTGGTGCACCCAACTGGCTAAGTAGGATTTGGTGTGCCCACCTGGCTAAGTGTGATGTGGCGCACTCACATGGCTGAGTTGTATGTGGTGCACTCAACTGGCTGAGTGGGATATAGTGCACCCACTTCGTTGAGTGGGATATGGTGCAACCATCTGGCTGAATGGAATGTAGTGTACCCACCTTGCTGAATGGGATGTAATGTGTCCACCTTGCTGAATAGGATGTGGTTCACCTACCTGGCTAAGTGGAATGTGGTGAACCCATCTGGGGGAGTAGGATGTGATGCATCCAGCTGGCTGAGTGGGATGTAGTGCAACCATTTGTGTATGAGGGATATGTTGTACCCGACTAGCAAAGTGGGCTGTGGTGCGCCCACCTGGTTGAGTGAGATGTGTTGCACCCGTCTAGGTGAGTAGGATGTGGTGTAACCACCTGGCTGAGTGGGATGTGATGCTTCCAATTGGCTGAATGGGATATGGTGCATCCACCTGGCTGATGGGGTTGTTGGGCACCCACCTCACTCAGTGGGATGTGGTGTACCAATCAGGCTGAGTAAGATATGGTGCAACCATTTGACTGAAGGGGTTGTGGTGCAACCATTTATCTGAGAGGGATGTGTTGTACCCACCTAGCAATGTTGGGTGTGGGGTAGCCGCCTGTTTATACGAGATATGGTGCACCCACCAAAGTGAGTGTGTTGTGGCGCAACCACATGGTTGAGTTGGATGTGGTGCACTCAATTGGCTGAGAGGTATATAGTGCACCCACTTCGCTGAGCGGGATATGGTACAACCATCTGGCTGAATGGGATGTAGAGTACCCACTTTGCTGAATTGGGATATAATGTGTTCACCTTGCTGAGTGGGAAGTTGTTCACCTACCTAGCTATGTGGAATGTGGGAAACCAGCCTGTCTGGGTTGGATGTGATGTACATACCTGGATGAGTGGGATATGGTGAACCCACCTGGCTGAGTGGTATGTGGTGCACCTACCTGGCTGAGTGGGATATTGTGCACCCATTTAACTGAATGGGATGTGGTGTACCCGTCAGCCAAAGTGGTGTGTGGTGCACCCACCTGGCTGAATTGGGTGTTGTGCACCCACATTGCTGTGTGGAACATGGTGAACCCACCTGGCTGAGTAGGATGTGGTGTACCAACCTGGCTTACTGGGATCTGGTGCACTCAACTGGCAAAGTGGGGTGTGGTGCGCCCACTTGATTGAGTGTGATGTGGCGCACCCACATGCCTGAGTTGGATGTGGTGCACTCAATTAGCTGAAAGGGATATAGTGCACCCACTTCGCTGAGTGGAAAATGACGCAACAATCTGGCTGAATAGGATGTAGTGTACCCACTTTGCTGAATGGGATGTAATGTGTTCACCTTGCTGAGTGCGAAGTGGTTTTCCTACCTAGCTATGTGAAATGTGGGAAACCAACCTGTCTGAGTTGGATGTGATACACATACCTGGATGAGTGGGATATGGTGAACCTACCAGACTGAGTGGGATGTGATGCAACCACCTGGCTGAGTTGGATGTAGTGCAGCCATCTATCTAAGAGGGATGTGGTGTACCTGCCTAGCATAGTGGGATGTGGTGCACCCACCTGGTTGAGTGAGATGTGGTTCACCCACCTAGGTGAGTAGGATGTGGTGCACCCATTTGGGTGTGTGGGATGTGATGCATCCGCCTGGCTGAATGGGATATGGTGCATTCACCTAGCTGATTGGGATGTTGGGCACCCACCTTGCCGAGTGGGATGTGGTATATCAGTCAGGCTGAGTAGGATATGGTGCAACTACCTGCGTGAGAGGGATTTGGTGCACATACCTAGCTGAGTGGAATGAGTTGCACCCACCTGGCTGAATGGGAAGTTGTTCACCTACCTGGGTAACCACCTGGCTGAGTGGGATGTGGTGCAACCATCCGTCTGAGAGAGATGTGATGTCCCCACCTAGCAAAGTGGGATATGTTGCACCCACCTGGTTGAGTAAGTTGTGGTGCACCCAACTAGGGGATAGGGATGTGCTGCACCCACTTGGCTGAGTTTGTTGTGATGCATCCGCCTGGCTGAATGGGATATGGTGTGCCAATTAGGCTGAATAGGATATGGTGCAACCACTTGGCTGAGAGGGATTTAGTGCTCATATCTGGCTAAGTAGGATGTAGTGCACCCACTTGGATCAGTGGAATCTGCTGCACCCACCTGGCTGAGTGGGATATGGTACACCCACCTGGCTGAGTGGAATTGGGTCTACCTAACTGACTGAGTGGGATATAGTGCACCACATGGTTGAGTGGGATGTGGTGAGCACACACCTGGCTGAATGGAGAGTGGTGTACCAGCTTGGCTGAACTGGATGTGGTGCATCCAATTGGCTGAGTGGGATATGGCACACCCACCTGGCTAACGGGATTGTGGTGTACCCGCCCGGCTGAATGGGGCGTGGTGCACCCACACTACTGTGAGGAACATGGTAAACCCACCTGGCTGAGAACGATGTGGTGCACCAACCTGGCTTACTGGGATCTGGTGCACTTAACTGGCTAAGTGGGATGTGATGCGCCCACCTAGCTGAGTGTGATGTGGCCCACCCACATGGCTGAGTGGAATGTGATGCACTCAACTGGCTGAGTGGGATATAGTGCACCCACCTGGGTAGGTGAGATGTGGTTCACCTACCTAGCTAAGTGGAATGTCGTAAACCTACTTGTCTGAGTGGGCTGTCTTGAACGCACCTGGCTGGGTTTAGTTTGATTTGATGGACCCTGTTAGCTGAGCTGAGATGAGGCGCAACCTTCTGTCTAAGAGGGATGTGGTGTACCCGCCTAGCAAAGTGGGATATGGTGCACCCACCTGGTTGAGTGAGATGTGGTGCACCCACCTAGGTGAATGGGATGTGGTGTGCTAATCAGGCTGAATAGGATATGGTGCAACCACCTGGCTGAGAGGGATTTGGTGCACATACAGGCTGAGTGGGATGTATTGCACCCATCTGGTTGAGTGGAATGTGGTGTAACCACCTGCCTGAGTGGGATGTGGTGCAACCATCTGTCTGAAAGAGATGTGGTGTACCCGCCTAGCAAAGTGGGATGTGGTACACCCACCTGATTGAGTGAGATGTGGTACACCCATCTAGGTGAGAGGGATGTGGTACACCCACTTGGCTGAGTGGGATGAGATGAATCCGCCTTACTGATTGGGATATGGTGCATTAATCTGAATGATTGGGATGCTGGGCACCCACCTTGTTGAGTGGGATGTGGTGTACCAGTCAGGCTGAGAAGGATTTCGTGACACCACCTGGCTGAGAGGGATTTGGTGCACATATCTGGCTGAATGGCATGTGGTGCACCCACCTGGCTGAATGGGATGTGGTACATCCTACTGGCCGAGTGGGATTTGTTGCATCCACCTGGCTGAGAGGAGTGTTGTGCAACCACCTGGCTGCAAGGAATGTGGCGTACCCGCCAGGCAAATTGGGATATGGTGCACACAACATATGGCTAAGTGGGGTGTGGTGCACCCCAAGGCTGAGTGGTACGTGGTGCACCCACCTGGCTGAGTAGGATATGGTGCACATACCTGGCTGAGTGGGTTCTGGCGCACCCAACTGGCTGAGATGGATTTGGTACACCCACCTGAGTGAGCGGGATATGGTGCACCCACTTTGCTGAGTGTAATATGGTGTACCGACCTGGTACGGTGGAATGTGGTGCACCCACTTGGCTGAGTGGGAAGTGATGCACCCACCTGGCTGAGTAGGATGTGGGGTAACCATCTGTTTGATAGGGATGCGGTGCACGTACCTGGTTGAGTGCGATGTGATGTATCGCCTGGTTGAGTGAGATACGATGAATCCACGAGGTTGATTGGGGTGTTGAGCACCCACCCTGCTGAGTGGGATGTGGTGTACCAGTAAGGCTGAGTAGGATATGGCGCAACCACCTGGTTAAGAGGGATTTGGTACATATACCTGGCTGAGTAGGATGTGGTGCACCCACCTGGCCCAGTGAAATTTGGTCCACCCATCCGGCTGAGTGGGATGTGGTACACCCACCTGGCTGAATGGGATTTAGTGCACCCACCTCGCTGAGCTGGATGTGGTACATCCAAGTGGCTGAGAAGGATGTGGTGCACCCGCCTGGCTTAGTGGGATGTGATGCACTCACCTGGCTGAAAGGATGTGATGTACCCGCCGAGCAAGGTGTTATGTGGTGCACCCACTTTGCTGAATGGAATTTGGTGTACTCACCTGGCTGAATGGGGTGTGGTGCACCCAGATGGCTGTGGGCTGTGTAGGACATGGTGAACCCACCTGGCTGAGTACGATATGGTGCACCAATCTGGCTTACTGGGATCTGATGCACCCAACTGGATAAGTGGGATGTGGTGCGCCCACCTGGCTGAGTGTGATAGGGTGCACCCACTTGGCTGAGTTGAATGTGATGCCCTCAACTGGATGAGTGGGATATAGTGCACTCACTTCGCTGAGTGGGATATAGTGCACCGCACCCACTTCGCTGAGTGAGATATGGTGCAACCCCCTGGCTGAATGGGATGTAGTGTACCCACCTTGCTGAATGGGATGTAAGGTGTCCACCTTGTTGAGTGGGATGTGTTTCACCTACCTGGCTAAGTGGAGCGTGGTAAACTCACCTGTCTGCGTGGGATGTGGTGCACATACTTGGCTGAATGGGATGTGGTGCACATACTTGGCTGAATGGGATGTGGTGCACCCAACTAGGGGAGTGGGATGTAGTGCAACCACCTGGCTGAGTGGGATGTGATGTATCCGCCTGGCTGAATGGGATAAGGTGTACCAATCAGGCTGAGTAGGATTTGGTACTAGGACCTGGCTGAGAGGGATTTGATGCACATACCTGGGTGAGTGGGATGTGTTGCACCAGTGGAATGTGGTGTAACCACTTGGCTGAGTGGGATGTGTTTCACCCACCTGGCGGAATGGGATTTGGTGCGCCAACCTGACTGAGTAGCATATGGTATACCCACGAGTCTGAGTACTCAACTGACTGAGTGGGGTGCGGTGCACCACATGGCTGAGTGGGATGTGGTGAACACACCTAGCTGAATAGCGAGTGGTGCACCAACCTGGCTGAGCTTGATGTTGTGCACACACTTGGCTGAGTGGGATATGGTGCACCCACCTGGCTGACTGGAATGGGTTGTACCCACATGGCTGAGTGGGATGTGAAACACTAATCTGGCAGACTGGAATGGGATGTACCCACCTGGCTGAGTGGGACGTGGTTCGCCCACTTGGCTGAGGAGAATATGGTGCACCCACCTGTCTAAGAGGGAAGTGGTGCACCCGACTATCTAAGTGCAATATGGTTTACCTCTCTAGTTGAGTGGGATGTTGTGAAACAACCTGGCTTAGTGGACATCGTGCACACACCTGATTGATTGATGAGATGCACCCACCTTGCTAAGTGGGATATGGTGTACCTGCCTAGCAAAGTATGTTGGGGTTCACCCACCTGATAGAGTGGGATGTGATGTACCCATTTGGATGAATGGGATGTAATGCATCCTGCCTGGCTGAGTGGGATGTTGGACGCCTATCTGGTTGAGTGGGATAAGGTGTACCCATTTGGCTGAGTGGGATGGGGTGCTCACGCTTGACTGATTGGGATGTGGTGCAACCACCTGGTTGAGTGGAATTTAGTGCAACTACCTGAGTGGGTGGCATATGGTGTACCCACCTGGCGGAGTGAGATGTGGTGCACCCACCTGGCTGAATGGAATTTGGTGCGCCTACCTGGTTGAGTGGGATGTAATGCACCAACAAGTCTGAGTGGGTTGTGGTGCACCAACCTTGCTGAGTTGGAAGTGGTTCACCTACCTCGCTGAATGGGATGTGGTGCATCTACATAGCTGAGTGGGAAATAGTGCACCAACCTGGCTCTCTAAAGTATGGTCCACCCACTTGCTGAGTGGGATGTGGTGCACTGACCTGGCTGAGTGGGATGTTTTGCATCTACCTGACTGAGTGGGATGTGTTGCGCCCACCTGGCTGAGTGTGAAGTGGCTCGTCAATATGACTGAATGGGACGTGGTGAACCCACCTTGCTGACTTAGATGTAATGTATCCATCTTCTGAGTGAGTTGTGTTGTACTAACATGACCTGAGTGGGACATGGTTCACCCACCTGGCTAAGTAGGATATGGTGAGCCCACCTGGATGAGTGAGATATGGTGCATCCACTTTGCTGGTTTAGGTATGATGCACCTTCTTGGTTGAGTGGAATGTGATTCATCCAATTGGCTGAGTAGGATGTGGTGTACCAAACTGTCTGACTGGGATGTGGTGTACTCTCCTAGCAAAGTGGAATATGGTGCACACACCTGGCTAGTGAAATGTGATGCATCCGCATGGGTAAGTGGAATGTGGTGTACCTATCTGACCTGAGTGGGATGTGATGCACCCACCGGGCTGAGTGGGATATAGTGCACCAATCTGGCTGAGTGTAGTATGGTACACTCAATTGGCTGAATTAGATTACACGCACCCACCTGGCAGAGTGGGATAGTGTACACTGGGTGGGATGTAGTGCACCCACCTGGATGAGTGGGCTGGTGTGTACCCACTTGGTTGAGTGAGGAATGGTGCACCTACCTGGCTGAGTGGGATGGGGTGTACCCACCTGGCTGAATGGGATATGGCGTACCCATTTGGCTGAAAGGGATGTGGTGCACACACCTGGCTTAGGGGGATGTGGTGCACACGCCTGGCTGGGTGGGATGTGTTGTACCTGCCCAGCTAGTGGGATGCTGTACACCCACCATACTGAGTGGGATGTGGTGCAGCCACCTGGCTAAGTCTTATGTGGTGCACCCACCTGGATGAGTGGAATGTGGTGCACCCACCTGGCTGAGTGGGATTAGTTACATCCACCTGGCTGAGTAGGATATGGTGCACTCGCCTGAGTGGAATGTTATACATCTATCTGCCTGAGTCGGATGTGGTGCACCCACCTTGCCAAGTGGGAAGTTTTACACCCTTCTCGCTGAGTGTGACTTGGTGCATCCACCTTGTTGAGTGAGATGTGGTGTACCCACGTTGCTGAGTGAGATGAAAAGTACCCATCTTGCTAAGAGGGCTTTGGTGCGCTAGCTTGGTTGAGTGGGATGGGATATACCCATCTGACTGAGCGGGATGTGGTGCACCCACCTTACTAAGTGGGATGTGGTGTGCCGGACTAGCTACGTGGGATATGGTGCATCTGATTGGTTGAGTGAGATGTTAGGCACCCACCTCGCTGAGAGGTATGTGGTTCACCCATCTGACTGAGTGGGATATGATATACCCATCTGGCTGAGTGGGATGTGGTTCAACCACTCGGCTGAATGGCATTTGGTGCACCCATCGGGCTTTGTGAGATGTGGCGCACCCACCTGGCTGTGTTGGATTTGGTGTACCCCCCCCCCCCCCCTGGCGGAGCTAGGAGTGCTGCACCAATATGGTTGATTAGGATTTGGTACACCCACCTGGCTGAGTGGGATGTGGTGTATCCACACGGTTGAGCGGTGATGTGGTGCACCCACCTGGTTGCGTGGGATTTGGAGCACCCACCTCGCTGAGAGGGATGTGGTGAACCCACCTGGCTTGGTGGGATGTCTTGCACCCACCTGGCTGAATGGGATTTGGTGCACCCACCCGGCTGAGTTGGATGTGTTGCACCCACCTGGTTAAGTGGGATATGGTTTACCCAAATGACTGAGAGAGATATGGTATACCCACCTGCCCGAGTGGGATGTGGTTCACTTACTTGTCTTAGCGGCATTTGGTGTATCCACCTGGCTGTGAGATGTGATGCACCCAACTGGCTGAGTTGGATTTGGTGCACCCTCCTGGATGATAGGGATTTGGTGCACTCACTTGGTTGATTGGGATTTGGAGCACCCACATAGCTGAATGGGATATGGTGTACCCACATGGCTGAGTAGAAAATGGTGAACCCACCTGGCTTAATGGGGAGTCTTGCACCCACCTGGCTGAGTGAGGGTGTACCCACCTGGCTGAGTGGGGAAGGTGCACCTACCTGGCTGAGTGGGATGGGGTGCACCCACCTGGTTGAATGGAATGTGTTAAATCCACCTGGCTGAATGTGATATGGTGCACCCATTTGGGTGTATGGGATGTGGTGCACACACCTGGTTTAGGAGATGTGATGCACCCAATCGGCTGATAGGGATTTGGTGCACCCATCTGGCTGAGTGGGATGTGTTGCACCCACATGGTGGAGTATGATGGTGGTGCACCCACCTGGCTGATTGGAATGTGGTGTATCTACCTGGGTAAGTGGGATATGGTGCACCCACCTTGACTATTGGGACGTTTTGCACCCTCCTCGCTGAGTGTGATGTGGTGTACCCACCTTGCTGAGTGAGATGTGGTGTACTTACGTGGCTGAGTGAGATGTAAAGTAACCATCTTGCTGAGAGGGATCTTGTGCATTAATATGGCTGGGTGGGATGGGGTATACCCAACAGGCTAAGTGAGAAGCGGTGTACCCACTTGGATGAGTGGGATATGATGCAATCACTTTCCTGAGTGGGATGTGTTGCACCCACCTGGCTAAGTGGGATGTGGCGCACGCGACCAGCTAATTCAGATATGGTGCACCCACTTGGCTGAATGGGATGTGGTTCACCCACCTGGCTGAGTGGAATGTGGTGTACCCCTATGGATGTTGTTCACCCAACTGACTGACTGGGATATGGTATACCCATGTGCCAGAGTGGGATGTGGTTCAACCATCTGGTTCAGTGGCATTTGGTGTACCCCCTGACTATGTGAGATGTGGTGCTGAATTGAATTTGATGCACACACCTGGCTGAGTTTGATGTGGCGCTTCCACATGGCTGATTGGTATGCGGTGCACCCATCTGGCTGAGTAGGAATTGATGCACCCACCTCGTTGAGTGGTGATGTGGTGCACTCTCTTGGCTGAGTAGGATTTGGAGCACCCACCTGGCTGAGTGGGATGTAGTGCAGCCACCTGGATGAATGAAATTTTGTGCACCCACCTGGCTGAGCAGGATATGGTGCACCCAGCCGGCTGAGTGTAGTATGGTGTACCCAATTGCTTGAGTGGGATTTGGTGCACCCATCTGGCAGAGTGGGATGGGTTACATCCTCCTGCCTGAGAGGGAACTGGTGAACCCTCCGAGCAAAGTGAAATGTAGTGCACCAACTTGGCCGAGTGGGATTCAATGTACTCTCTTTGCTGAGTGGGATGTGTTGCACCCGCCGACTGACTGGGATGTGATGAACCCACTTGGCTGAGTGGGATATAGTACACCTACCCGGATGATTGGGATTTGGTGCACCCGCCTGGCTGAGCTGGATGCGGTGCACTTGCCTGGCTGAGTGGGAAATGGCTCACCCACATGGCTGAGTGGGATTTTGTGCATCCATCGTGTTGAGTGGGATGTGGTTTACCCACCTGGCCGAGTGGGAAATGGTGCACCCACCTCACTGAGTATGATGTGGTGTACCCAACCTTGCTGAATGGAAAGCGGTGCACCCATCTTGCTGAGTGTGATGTGGTGCATCCAACTGGGTGAGTGGGATGTGTTATACCCACAGGGCTGAGTGGAATGAAAAATTTGTCTCTTACTGAATGGGATTTGGTGCACTAACAAGGCTGAGAGGAATATTCTGCACATACTTAGTACCTAGGAATGTGGTGCACCCACCTGGCTTGTGGAATATGGTGCACCTGTCGACCGAGTGGGATGTGGTGCACCTACCTGGCTGACTTGGATTTGGCGCATCCTTCTTGCTGAGTTGGATATGGTGCACCCAACTGGTTGAGTGGGTTATGGTGCACCCACTTGGATGAGTGAAGTATGGCACACCCATTTGGCTGCGTGAGATTTGGTGCTCCAATCTGGCTGAGTAGAGTATGATACACCCACTTGTCTAACAGGGATGTGGTGTACCCGTTGAGCGAAGTGGGATATGGTGCAACCACCTACCTGAATTGGATTTGGTGTACCCATCTTGTTGAACGGGATGCGGTGCATCCACCGATTGGGTGGAGTGTGGTGCACCCACTTGGCTGAATGGAATTAGGTGTACCCACCTGGCTGAGTGGGGGGTGGTGCACATAATAAGTTTAGTGGGGTAGGGTGCACCCACCTGTGTAAATGGAATGTGTTGAACCCACTTGGCTTAATGGGTTATGGTGAACCCATTTGGCTGAATGTGATTTGGTGCACACACCTGGCTTCGGTGGATGTAGTGCACCTGGCTTCGGTGGATGTAGTGCACCTACCTATCTGAATGGGAAGTGGTGTACCGCCTAGTTAAGTGGAACGTTGTACACCCACCTTGATGAGTGACATGTGGTGCATCCACCTGGTTGAGTGGAATGTGGTGCACCCATCCAGCTGAGTGGGAATTAGTGTACCCACTTTGATGAGAGGGATGTGGTTCACCCACCGACTGAGTGGGATGTGGTGCACCCACCTGGCTGAGTGTTATTGCGTGAATGTACTTACCTTGTATAGTGGGATGAGGTGCACCCACCTGGCTGAATGGAATGTGTTGAACCCCTGTGGCTGAATGCGATATGGTGCACCCATTTGGCCAAATGGGATGTGGTGAACACACCTGGCTTAGCAGGATGTGGTGCACCTACCTGGATGAGTTGGATGTGATGTACCCGCCTAGGTAAGTGGGATGTTGTACTCCTTCTTTGCTGAATGGGATTTGGTGGAGTCACCCGGCTGAGTGGGATGTGGTGCACTCACCTCACTAAGTGGGACGTGGTGCAACCAACTGGCTGACTGGAATTTGGTGCACTAACTTGGCTGAGTGAGATGTGTTGCACCCACGTGGCGGAAAAGGATGATGGTGCAGCCACCTGGCTGAGTGGATTTAGTGCACCCACCTTGCTGAGTGGGATATGGTGCACCCATCTAGTTGAATGGGATGTGGTGTGTCCACCTGGGTAAGTGGGATGTGGTGCACCAACCTGGCTGAGGGGATGTTATACACCCACTTGGCTGAGTGGGATGTGGTACACCCACCTTGCTCAGTGAAATATGGTGTACCCACGTGGCTGAGTGGGATTTGGTACACTAACATGGCTGACTGAGATGGAGTATGCCCACCCACTTGAGTGGGATGTGGTGCACCTACCTGAATGAGTGGGATATGGTGCAACCACCAGGCTAAGTGGGATATGGTGTACCCGACTAGCTGACTGGGATATGGTACACCCACTTGGTTGAGTGGAATATGGTTCACCCACCTGACTGAGTGGTATATGGTACACCCATGTGGCAGAGTGGGTACACCAAATCCCACTCAGCTAGGTGGGTGCAACATCCTACTTTGTTCAGCGGGTACAACATATCCCTCTCAGAGAAGTGGGTGTACCCCATCACAACTCAATCAGGTGGGTGCATCACTTTCCCCTCAGCCAAGTGGGTACACCATGTCTCACTCAGCCAGGTGGGTGCATCAAATCCCAGTCAACCAGATGGAAGCACCACAACCAACTCAGTCAGGTGGGTGCACCAAATCCAACTCATCCAGGTGGGTGCATCACATCTCACTCAGTCAGGTGGGTGCCCCATGTCCCACTCAGCCAGGTGGATGCATAACATCCCGTCAGCTAGGCTGGTACACCACATCCCACTTACTCAGGTGGACACACAACATCCCACTCAACCAGATGGGTGCACCTTATCCCATTCAGCAAGGTGGGTGCACCAAATCCCAGTTAGCCAGGTGGGTGCACCACCATGTTATTCCACCGTGTGGGTGCAACACAACCCACTCACCAGGTGGGTGCACCAAATCCTAATCAGCCAGCTGGTTGCACCACATCCCAATCAGCAAGGTGGGTGCACCACATCCCACTCAGCCAAGTGGCTGCACCACATTCCACTCAGCAAGGTGGGAGAACAACATCCCACTTATCTAGGCGGGTACACCACATCCCACTCAGCCAGATAGGTGCTCCACATCCCCCTAAGCTGGGTGTGTGTGTACCACATCCCATTCAGCCAAATGGGTGCACTATATCGCATTCAGCCAGATGGATTCAACGCATTTCATTCAGCTAGGTGGGTGCATCCCATCCCATCAAACCAGGTAGGTACACCACCTCCCACTCAGCCAGGTGGGTAAATCCAATCTTACTGAACCCGGTGGGTGCATCACACCCCATTCAGTCGGCGGGTGCACCACATCCCACTCAGCAAGGTGGGTACACCAAAATCCGTTTATCCAGATGAGTGCACCACATGGCAGTCAGCCAGGTGGCGGCACCACATCTCACTCAGCAAGATGGGTATACACCATCCCACTTAGCCAGGCAGGTGCACTACTTCCCCATAATCCAGGTGTGTGCACCACATCCCATTCAACCAAATGGGTGCACCAAAACCCATTCAGCCAGGTCGGTTCAACACATTTCATTCAGTCAGGTGGATGCATTCCATCCCTCTCAGCCAGGTAGGTGAACCATCCCCACTCAGCCAAGTGCGTACACCCAATCACACTCAGCCAAGTGTGTGTACCATGCCCGACCAAATGGGCGGGTGCACCAGATCCTACAAAGCAAGGTGAGTACACCAAATCTCACTCAGCTAGGTGAGCATAACATTATCTACTTTGTTCGGCGGGTACACCACATCCCTCTCAATGAAGTGGGTGTAACCCATCCCAATCTGCCAGGTGAGTGCACCAAATCCCACTCATCCAATAGGGTGCACCATACTCCATTCAGCCAAGTGGGTGCACCATATCTCGCTCAGACAGGTGAATGCATCACATCCCACTCAACCAGATGGATGCACTATATCCCACTCAAATAGTTGGGTGCAATATACTCAACTCAGCCAGGTGGGTGCATAAAATCTAACTCAGCCAGGTGGGTGCAACACATCCCACTAAGTCGGTGGGTGCACCATATTCCACTCAGCCATGTTAGTGCAACAAATCCCATTCAGTTAGGGGGATATTCTACATCCCGCTCAGCCCTTTGGATAAAACACATCCTACTCACGCAAGTGGGTGCACCAAATCCCACTCAGCCAATTGGGTGCATTATCTTGCACTCAGCCAGATGGGTGCACCATACCCCACTCAGCTAGGTGAATGCAGCACATCTTACTCAACCAGATGGTTGCACCATATCCCACTCAACCAGTTGGGTGCACTGTGTCCAACTCAGCTAGGGGAGCACAAAATCTAACTCAGCCAGGTGGGTGCACCATCCCAAGGTTCTAAGTGAGTGCAGAATATTCTACTCAGCCATGTTAGTGCACCAATTCCCATTTAGTAAGATATTTTACATCTAACTCAGCCCTTTTGGCTAAAACACATCCTTCTCACCCAGGTGGGTGCACCAAATCCCACTCAGCCGACTGAGTACACCATTTCCCATTCAGCATGGTGGGTACAGCACATCACATTCAGCGAGGGGGGTGCACAACTTCCCACCCGGCCAGGAGGGTGCACCACCTCCAACTCAGCCAGAGGGATGCACAAAATCCTACTCAGCCAGGTGGGTGCACGGCATCCCACTCAGCCAGGTGGGTGAACCACTTCCCACTCAGCCAGGTCAGTGCATCACATCCCGCTCAGCCAGGTGGGTGCACCAAATCCTACTCAGCAAATTGAGTGTACCATACTCCACTCAGCTGGATGGGTGCACCATATCCCACTCAGCCAAGTGGATGCATCATATCCCACTCATAAAGATGGGTGTACCACATCCCATTCACCCAGTTGGGTGCCCCACATACAACTCAGCCAGGTGGGTGCACCAAATCTAACTCAGCCAGGTGGGTACACCAAATCTAACTCAGCAACGTGAGTGCACAACATCCCACTCAGTCGGTGGGTGCACCATATCCCGCTCAGTCAGGTGGGTGCACCACATCTCACTGAGCTAAGTGGGTGCAGCATATTTCACAAAGCCATATGTTTACACCAAATCCCACTCAGTAGGAGGGATATTTCATATCCCACTCAGCCATGTAAGTAAAAAACATCCTACGCATCTAATTGGGTGCACCACACCACACTCAGCGAGGTGGGTGCACAGCTTTCCATTCAGCTAAGTGGGTGCACCACATCCCACTGAGACAGACGGATGTACAAAATCCCACTCAACCAGGTGGATGCACCACATCCCAATCAGCCAGGTGCGTGAACTACTTACCACTCAGCCAGTTTAGTGCATCACATCCCGCTAAGCGAGGTGGGTGCAACAAGGCCCAATCAACCAAGTAGGTGCACCACATGTCATTCAACCAAGTGGTCACTAAAAATCCCACTTAGCCAGGACGGTGCATCATATCACCCATCATGCAGGTGAGTGCACCGCTTCCCACTCAGCCAGGTTGGTGCACCATATCCCAATCAGCCAGGTAGGTGCACCAAATCTAAATCAACCAGCTAGGTGCACTACATCGAATTAAGCCAGGTGGATACACCAAATGCCACTCAGCCAGGTGGTTGAACCACATCCCAATCTGCCACATGGGTATACCATATCCCATAACCTTCTGTTAACCATTCTCTCCATGACCTTACAAATGTAGCTCATGAGCACAATAAGTCGAAACGAATTTACATTCGTAAGGCGTCCGGAGCCTTTTTTGATGTGGATGACGTGCACAAAGTGCCATGAGTTTGGAAACGTTCACGACGTCCAAATCTCATTGTACAATGCTAACAGCTTAGGTTAGTCTGACTAAGGTGCTGGATTATCCCGTAGTGATCCCATTGGGTCCCGGGCTCAAACCTGTACAGGATTTCAGGGCAAAAAGCAGTTCTCTCGTTGTAAATATTTTGTTATAATCATAAGTATCTTCTGTGGCAAAGACTGGTATATGCAGCTCGGCCTGTCGCTTGTGGTGTAGGAAGCGCGGGTCGTAATTGGCCGAGCTGCTCGTTTCTGAGAATCTCCTGGCGAGTGTGTTGGCCATGTCCACCACATCGTCCATGATTTGATCTTAATGGTAGATTTGCGGAGGAAGTGGCGGCTTGTATTTTCTTTTGATGTTGTTGATTGTGGACCAGACCTGACTTACTGGTGTGTCCTTGTTCATGGCAGAGACAAAGCCACGGTAGGAGTCTCGTTTAGCTTGTTTGATAGTTCTTGTCTGAGCCATCGCACATTTGTAAGCAATAAAGTTATTATCTGAAGGCTCGTTGTCGAAAATTCTGTATCTCCTATTACGCTCACGCGGTGCATGTCGGCAATCTGGTGTCAACCAAGGAACTCTATGCTTTGTGGAAATTGTAGAAACTTTAGGTATAGAGTTCTCAGCAGCCCTCAGTATGGTGGAGGTAACCATGCGGACTTCTTCACCGGATATATCAAGGACAGCTTGCCTTGTGAATGACACCCAGTCTGCTTTCTTATAGTTAAATCTAGGTGGAGACGGATTGGTAATAATGTCGCATGAATAAGAAAGACAGATCGGGAAATGGTCACTTCCCAGGGAGGAAGTCGTCATAAATACGCCAAGTGATGTCGTTAAGTATGTCCGGCGATGACAAGGATAAATCAATTGCCGAGATATTGCCAGTTTGGTCATCTACACGAGTTCCACTACCATCGTTTAGAAAAGCGAGGTTGGCGTTAATCATAAAATCAACCATTTGTTCTCCCCTGGTGTCTGCCCGGATGCTTCCCCACTGATAATGATGAGCATTGAAGTCTCCTAAAACTACTTTACGGTGGGGCAACTGGTTAACAAGCAAGTTTAACTCATCATTATCAAGTGCATTGGAACCGGAGCAATATATTGAGCAAATGGCCAGGTATGTGTTATTAAATTTCACTCTACATGCGACAGCGTCTAGAGTAGAATTTAAAGTCACTCCTGTGTGAGGTAAATTTTGGTGTACATAGATAGCTACCCCACGATTCTCGTCTCTTCTATACGAGTGATAGCTATCTAAAGCGGAACAGTCTTCGACTGTGTCGTTTAGAAGGGTCTCCTGTAGACATATCACGGCTGGCCTATACAGTGCAAGCAACAGTTGTAATTGTGCTTGCTTATGCCTAAGGCCTCTACAATTCCACTGGATGATGTTGAACGTGTTAGTTTAAGAGTTATTTAACCGACCAGTTTTCTTAGCCCGTTTATGTCGGGA